>SRSM01000378.1:0-46112 GCA_019593545.1 Apocynum venetum
TTTTGAAAGCCTTAAGCTTTTAATATCTTAGTTTGATTAAATGACAAACATGATAAGACGAAATGGCTTTATTGTATTAGTGATGATCTTTTAGGATTCATATATCTAATCCTTGCAAGATCAAAGTTTCAAATCTTCAGGAAAGAGCTTTTGATGTCAAGCCTGAAGATAAGCGTTTCTGGATTAGATAGGATCTAGAGGTGTAGCTTTAATTCTTTATTTATCTTTGGTTATCTCTAGGTCTATCCCTTTGAGTAATGAGTTCTATAGGTGCCTTCAATAAGAGTGAAATGATTTTCAAAATGCATTTATTTAGATAAAACATGAGTTGGGTATTTGAAATGATTTTCAAAATACATGCATACTTCAAAATTCATAAATATAGTTTGCAAACTCTAGAGTTGTTGGGAACTTGTTCTGCATAGTTTTAATGCATTTGTGGTCGACCTGACAAAAGTGTGGACGACCACAAATCATGCGGTCGACCAGACTTCTCAGAGTATCGTCCGCAGGCTGTCCAGAGTTCTCTGGAACACTTGCGGGATGATGGAGCGGTCGACCGGACTTCTGAGCTCATCGTCCGCATGCTGTCCAGAGTTCTCTGGAACATTTGCGGATGATGGTACGGACGACCCTCTTGATTTGCGGTCGACCGCACTTCTCCTGAGTGGGATTCAAACAGCCATTTTATGACCGTTGGTGCATACCTATAAATACCCAATCGTTTAAACAACTCAAATCAATTACTTTTTGAGCAAAAATCTGATCCTAACACTTCATAGAACTCTGGAGATTATTTTGAAACCAAATCTTAACATTCATATTGTGAAATCATCAAAGTGAGATTATACAAAATCATTGGGGTTCTTGAGCAACTTACAAGAAAACATTACTCAAAGAGGTATTTATGCTTTACATTGATATATCTTCACATTAAGGTGATTTCATATATCAAACTCTTCTTATTCATATCTTGATTGATTGTTCAAGGTTGCATTGAGCTTAAAACTCTAAGGGATTAGAGTGAGCCTTGAACCATAGAAAACTGTGTTGTGTTAAGAGCTTCTTTTTCATTAATTGTTGTAATAGAGAAGGGTGTGTAGACAAGGTTATATTGTAAAACTCAAAGTGTTGAGTGAACCTTGGTTGGTTAAGAGGTTTATGTTGTAAAACCCTAAGGGAATTGGGTGAGCCTCTATTGTATTCTCTCTTACTATATAGTGAAAGGTTTTGTGAAATCCTTGAGTAGATAGCTCAAGGTAGTGGATTAGGTTTTGTTGGATAAACCGAACCACTATAAATCTGTGTTCATTGCTTCTTTCTTGAACTCATCTTTTCATACTTTGGTTGAACACCAAGTGTTTGATATTTGTTATCTTAGAAAGCTTGTTTAATTTAAATAAGGAAAAATCGGTTAAAACCTAATTCACCCCCCCCCTCTTAGGTTTTCAATTGGTATCAGAGCAGGTCTTCTTGTTGATAAGGCTTAACATCCTTGAAGCAAAGATTCTAGGCTCATCTAGATAACAATATGATGGTAGAAGGTGAAGGTTACTCTACTACTAGACCTCCTTTGTTGAATGGCACAAACTATAATTTCTGGAAAAATAGAGTTAGAATCTATATATCTTCTCTAAACTATGAATTATGGAATATGTTGAAAATGGTCCCTATGTTCCTTTCAAAGTTGTTGATGGTATAAAGATTGATAGAATTTCTGAGGATTTGATGATGAAGATAAAAAGAAAATGACTCTTAATTTTCTTGCCATGAACACTCTTACTTGTGCACTTGATATGATGAGTATAACAGGGTAAGATGTTGTGAATCTGCACATGAAATGTGGAGACTACTTGAAGTGACTCATGAAGGTACAAACCAAGTAAAGGAAACAAAACTTGGTATGCTTACAAGGGAGTATGAACTTTTCACTATGAAATCAAATGAAAACATCACTGATATGTTTACTCGCTTTACTAAACATTATTAACGGTTTAAAAGTGTTTAGCAAGTCTTATTCTATAGGAGAACAAAATATGAAAATACTCAATGCTTTACCAAAGGCTGGGAAGGCAAAACCACTGCTATGTTGGAAACTCATGATTTGAAGAAGAAACCAGTGGAAGAGCTTATTGGATCACTTCTCACTCATGAGATTAGGATGAAGTGGTTGAATGATCAAGAAGTGGAAGACAAAGGGAAAGAGGAATTGCTCTCAAAACTAAGAGAACAACGAAAATGAATCTTCCAGTGATGAGGAAGAAATGGATGATGAGGAAATAGCTCTTGTCATGAAGAACTTCAAGAAATGTTCAAAAAGGGACATTTCAACAAATTCAAAAAGAAGCCATCGACATCTACAAATAACAACTCAAAGCAATGCTATGAATGCGGAAGTCCAAATCACTTCAAAGCGGACTGTCCAAAATTAAGAGAGAAAGAAAAGAAGTACAAGTCCAAGAACAAGAAAGGACTTGCTTGCACTTGGGATCAAGAAGGAAGTGAAGATGAAGAACAAACTGAACATGCAAATGTTTGTTTCATGGCCATTGAAGATGAGGTAAATACTCCAAAAACTCCTTCTTAGTTGATGATGAAAGTGTGATGATGATATTTGTGACATGTGTGATAGAGATGAATTCATCTCCAATCTCTATAAGAAATGAAAAAGATTATCAAGAAAAACAAAGTCCTGAAATGTCAAGTAGAGAAGCTATCATTAGATAATACTAGGCTCATCGATGAAAATGCCTTGTTGTTACTTCTACAAAGATTTGTCTTGATGAGAATGTTATTGGTTTAAATGATAAGGTAAAATTTCTTGAGAATGCTAATGTTGATCTTATTTCTAGAAACAAGAAGTTGGATGATATGATGAGTGATTATGATGCCATGAAAATTAGAATGAGTGATTTAAGTGCTAGCTTGCAAAAACTTACATGTGGTAGGGACAATTTGAACAAACTACTTGGTATGCAAAGACTCACTCATGATAAGAGAGGTCTTGGTTTTGATGATAGTTATAATAATGTCTCACACACACATGAGAGTTTATCTCACTCACATGTGTCACATACACATAAGAGAGTATCTCATGCATATCATTCACATGTCTATACTTCTTCAAAAATATGTTGTACTTATTGTGGTAAAAATGGTCATAAAGTGACTAGATGTTATGTGAAGAAAAAGATTGAGAATGGTGCTAAAAGCACTTGGGTAATTAAAAGAACTAACCCCAATGGACCCAAGAGAATTTGGGTACCAAAAGGCTTATTAACATCTTTGGTGTAGGTATGTTTTCAATTGAAAAACAAAGGAGAACAAATGGTTTCTTGACAGTGGATGCTCAAGACACATGACTGGAAATGCATCCATACTTAATGATGTCAAACCAAGAGATGAAGGATTTGTGACTTTCGGTGACAAAAAGAAAGGGAAAATCATTGGCATTGGCAATGTTGGTAAAAGTACTTCTCCCTTTATTAAAGATGTTCTTCTTATTGATAATCTCAAATATAATTTGCTTAGTATTAGTCAATTATGTGATAATGGTTATAAGGTTTTTCAAGAAGGATTCATGTTAATTATTAATGATTGCTCTAACAAAACTGTTTTTGTTGGAAATAGAAATGGAATATGTATGATCTTTACTTTGATGATTTAGTTGAACAAGATGTTAAATGTCTTGCTTTGAAAGATGATGATGCTTATCTTTGGCATCGTAGGTTAGGACATGTGAGCATGGATACTTTGCATAACTTATCTAAACATGAATATGTTAGAGGATTGCCTGCCATTCATTTTGAAAAAGATCGTGTTTGTGATGCGTGTCAATATGGTAAACAAGTCAAGAGTTCTTTTAAACCTAAGAAGATTGTTTCAACTTCAAAACCTCTTGAACTTGTTCATATGGATTTATTTGGTCCTATGAGGACAATGAGCCTTGGTGGAAAATTGTATGCTTATGTGATAGTTGATGACTTCTCTAGATTTACTTGGGTATTATTCTTGTTGGGCAAAGATGAAGCTTTTGGAGCTTTTGTCAAGCTTTTTTAACAAGTACAAAACACCATAGGTTGCAAACTCATCTCCATTAGAAGTGATAATGGTAGAGAATTTGCAATATTAACTTCACTAAACTGTGTGTGATGAGAATGGAATTTCTCACAATTTTTCTGTTGCTAAAACTCCTCAACAAAATGGTGTCGTTGAGAGGAAAAATCGTACGTTACAGGAAATGGCCCGTTCTATGCTATGTGAAAATAATTGCCAAAGTATTTTTGGGCTGAAGCTGTAAACACCTCTTGCTATATTATAAATAGAGTGCTTCTTAGACCCCTTGTGAAGAAAACCCCCTATGAACTTATGTTTGGCAAAACTCCTTCTATTTCTTACTTCAAGGTCTTTGGTTGTAAATGTTTTGTTTTAAACGTCAAAGACAATCTTGGTAAGTTTGATAAGAAATCCGATGAAGGTTATATTTCTTGGCTATTCTTCAATAAGAAAAGCTTATCGTGTGTATAATAAGAGAACTATGATTATTGAAGAAGTTATTCATGTTGTTTTTGATGAATCTAACATCTATTTGCCAAGAAATGAGATTGAAGGTGATATTCAAGAAATACCTTTGAAGTCAATAAAAAAGGATGCTGCTCAAACAAATGAAAATCCTTCAACATCAAAGGATGAGAATAGAGAAGTCCTTGAAAATCAAGAATCTATCTCACTTGAAGAAGGAACAAAGTATGATCTTCCAAAAGAATGGAAATATGTTCACAACCATCCAAAGGATCAAATCATTGGTGATCCAAATGAAAGGGTAAGAACTAGAAGATTTTTTACAAATTTGTTGATGATTTTGCATTTTTATCTCATTTAGAACCTAGGAACATTGATGAAGCTCTTAATGATGATTTTGGATTATTGCCATGCAAGATGAGTTAAATCAATTTGAAAGGAGCAAAGTATGGGAACTTGTACCTAGACCTTCAAATCTTACTATTATTGGTACAAAATGGGTCTTTAGAATAAACTTGATGAACATGGTATTGTAACTAGAAATAAGGCTAGACTTGTTGCTCAAGGATATATCAGGAAGAAGGTATTGATTATGATGAGACCTTTGCTCCAGTGGCTAGATTAGAGTCCATTAGAATGTTACTTGCATTTGCTTCCTTTAAGGTTTTAAATTATTTCAAATGGATGTCAAAAGTGCTTTCTTAAATGGTGTCATTCAAGAGGAAGTGTATGTTGAACAACCTCCTGGTTTTATTCATGAATCATATGTAAATCATGTGTACAAGCTCTCCAAAGCTTTATATGGTTTTTAAAGCAAGCACCAAGAGCTTGGTATGATAGACTCAGCAATTTTCTTATTGAAAAAGGTTTTTCTAGAGGTATAGTTGATACTACTCTCTTTATTAAAAATAAAGCTCATGATATTTTGATTGTTCAAATATATGTTGATGATATTATTTTCGGAGCTACTAATGAAAATATGTGCAAAGATTTCTCTAAGACTATGCAGGATGAATTTGAAATGAGCATGATGGGTGAGTTGACATTTTTCCTTGGATTACAAATTAAGCAAGCAAAGGAAGGTATTTTCATTAACCAAGCCAAGTATACAAAAGAATTACTGAAGAGGTTTGGAATGGCTGATTCAAAGGAGATTGATACTCCTATGGCCACATCTATTAAATTAGACAAAGACGAGAATGGTAAGATGATGATGACCAAACTATATACAGAGGAATGATTGGTAGTCTTTTGTATTTAACTGCTAGTAGACCTGATATTATGTTCTCTGTTTGTCTATGTGCTAGATTTCAATCATCTCCTAGAGAATCTCATTTGATTGCAGTGAAACGTATTCTTAGATACTTAAAGGGGACAATAGATTTTGGTTTGTGGTATCCTAAATCTATGTCTTTTGAGCTAGTAGCATTTACTGATGCAGATTATGCAGGTTGTAGAGTAGAACGTAAGAGTACTAGTGGTCACTGTCAATTTCTTGGTTACTCTTTAGTTTCTTGGTATAGTAAGAAACAAGCTTGTGTCTCTCTCTCTACCACTGAAGCTGAATACATTTCTGCTGGTAGCTGTTGTGCACAAGTTTTATGGATGAAAACCACCTTGCAAGATTATGGCTTGAACTTTGATTGTACCACTATCAACTGCGATAATACTAGTGCCATAAATCTGACAAAGAATCCTATACAACATGCAAAAACTAAGCATATAGATATTAAACATCATTTTTTACGTGATCATGTTTTAAAAGGTGATATTGTTCTTGAGTTTGTTCCTACGGATGATCAATTAGCTGATATTTTCACAAAGCCTTTGGCTGAGAAAAGGTTTTGTTTACTTAGAAAACTTTTGGGTATTGGTACGTTTGATTTCTAACTTGTGCGTTTTTATGAAGTCAGTCAAATATATGCTTTTGTGCATTGTTTTGGATAACACCATTGGCAGGTGCGGTCGACCGCAAGCTAGAAAATAATCATCCACAGAACAGACAGTGGACTTGAGGATGATCATGACAGGATGACCGGTCGACCGCAGATTCAAAGTATCGACCGGAGAGGTTCCAGTGGACGTGCGGACGATACACTTATCAAATCGTCCGGTCGACCGCAGATTAAACACATCGACCGAAAATGTTCCAGAAAATTTGCGGACGACTCAAATTAAAACTTCCGGTCGACCGCAGATTAAATTTATCGACCGAAAATGTTCCCGAGTTACAAAAATCAAGGTGCGGACGATACTGCGGACGACGATCCGGTCGACCGCACATCTGTAGACCGTTACAAATATGCCTCTTTCGGACGCAACTTTTCATTTTCCAATCATCCCCACCTCTTCATTTATCAGCCGCAACTCTTCAAACTCTCATAACCCACGAACAATCCACCATAAATACACTTCATTTCTTCCCCAATTCATACATTCATCCTACATATCCTTGTTTGCTGCATTTGAAAACCCTAGAAATGGCAAAAACTCAAAGTGACAAGGGGAAAACACAAATGGTTCAAGATGTTCCAAAGAAGAAGAGAACCATGCAAGCTTCTTCTCAACTCTTCAGGAGCAAGCATCATGAGGATCGTTACAATGATTACCTCAAAAATCGTCAAGTAATTTCTGGGAGCACCATTGATAGGTATGAATTTCCCTTTGATAGAATTCTTACCTATATGGCTTGGCAAGGATGGGATAATATAATTGATCATGAAGAATCCTTGTATACTGATCTTGTATATCAGTTTTATGCTAATCTTGAAGAGGTATTAGAAAAGAAGGGAGAGATGACTATAAGGACTCTTTTTGTTTCAAGGGTCAATGGGATAGATATAAAATTTACTTCCATTGGTTTAGATGAAATCTTAGAGATACCTATAGATGGGATTGAGTATTTTAATACTCATCACAGAGTAAATCATAAGGATTTTTCTACTGAGGGTTTTGAGAAGATATTTACTAAAGGAAACTCTTTTGTAAACTTAGTCAAGAGAGAGGCCAATGTGTTTAGTTTTGAACATCGAATTCTTCATCATATGTGCACTAACATCTTCATCCCCACTGAAGGCCATAAGACTACTGTCACGTTTATGCATATGTTTCTTATGTATTTGTTGGTGAAGAGAATCCGGGTGGATTTTGGT
Source organism: Apocynum venetum (assembly GCA_019593545.1). NCBI lineage: Eukaryota > Viridiplantae > Streptophyta > Magnoliopsida > Gentianales > Apocynaceae > Apocynum > Apocynum venetum. The sequence goes on from SRSM01000378.1 coordinate 7,674, forward strand.
TACATTATGGTACACCACATGATGGCTACCATTGAGAAGGGCAAAGGTGTTCCGAAAAGCTTACCCTATGGACGGTTATTAACCAAAGTTTTCCGCCATTTCAACGTCCCATTTCCAGAACTGAAGGGGACAAAACATGTGCCTAAGTTCAACTTTGCTTCTTTTAAAAGAATGCAAGCGTTATGTCTCAATGGTACATGGGATTTGAAGAAAAATATGACTTCGGAAGAGATCATTGTGGCAACAAAGGAGACAGCAAGGTTGATGGGAAAAGAACCACCGATAATTCTTCATGAAGACGACCTTTCTGGCGAAGGTGAAGACTCACAAGGAGTGAAAAGATCACTTCATCTAGATGAGGAAGAAGATGTTCCTTTTGAGGCTCCAGATTTGAAGAGGGCAAAAGGTAAAGAAAAAGTTGGAGAGGAAGATGTATCCACTCCAAAACCTGCCATTTGGGGTGCCCTGGAAGAAATCTCTTCTCAGATTGGCTCCATGTTTAGCACATTTGACAATCATTTCAAGACACTTCACTCCAAGATCGACGACCTGGCATCAAGGGTGGAGTACCATGGCATTGAGATCATCAACATCAAATTTCATCTAGAGGCACTACATGGCATTCAGGTTGACGTTTCTACACCACCACCTTCACATGATATGCCCCCGCCTGATGAGCAGCCTACTGGACCATCCTCTTCCACAGCAAAAGTTTATATGCGACGACCTAGGAGATAGTGTTTTTTCTGCACTTATTGTACTTTTGTTTTATCCAGACAACTTATCTCTTGTTTGTATTCTTAACTCTATTTTTATATATTTTTCCCCATGATGACTCCTTGGTAGTTGAGGGATCTTATTGTTTAAATTAACTTAGTTCTATCCTTTCTATCCATTCTTTTTGAATGATGACAAAAGGGGGGAGAAAAACTACTGTTGATTGCAATATATAAATGTCGTGAAACTAACTTTTTTGTTTCAGGAATTTCTGAGATGAACTTAAATGCTCAAACTCATCAAAATCAAGAGAAAGGAGAAATAGCTCTAAAAGGTTAAGTATGGCTATCCTTGGTTTAAAGGTTATATATTTCTAAGTTTATGCTATATTGAGATTGAAGGAGAATGGGAATTGTGCGTTGGTGGCCGGGTTGGCTTTATGTGCGATTTTATGTGTTATCTCATCTCTTTTGCATTGTTGAGTTTGTATTGTGATATTGAATTTTATAAGAGTTACAAAGGAAACTCTGTCAAATTTTTTACAAAACTGATGTATATTGATAGGGGGAGCTTTATATATGTTTTTATAGTCTATCTATATGCTCTTAAATCTGGAAGGAAGGAGGATACGGAAGTTGGTAGAAAAATAGGCTTCTTTAAGCCTATATAAGCTAGGAAGTGATCTCATATACTTACAATGAATACTTTCATTTTGAGATCCAATATTTATTCGAAAAATGTTACATTCTATATATTTCTTGATATCATCAAACTAAATGGTTATATGCTATATGTGATATCTTACAAATACCTAGCATATTGTAAGGGGGAGCATTTTACAATGCTTGATACATATTCTATAAACTCTTCCTTACTTTGAATCCTTGCACTTAATTGTATATTCATCACATTGCATCAATATTTGTCATCATCAAAAAGGGGGAGATTGAAAGCCTTAAAGCTTTTAATATCTTAGTTTTGATTAAATGACAAACATTGATAAGGACTAATGGCTTTATTGTATTAGTGATGATCTTTTAGGATTCATATATCTAATCCTTGCAAGATCAAAGTTTCAAATCTTCAGGAAAGAGCTTTTGATGTCAAGCCTTGAAGATAAGCGTTTCTGGATTAGATAGGATCTAGAGGTGTAGCTTTAATTCTTTATTTATCTTTGGTTATCTCTAGGTCTATCCCTTTGAGTAATGAGTTCTATAGGTTGCTCAATAAGAGTGAAATGATTTTCAAAATGCATTTCATTTAGATAAAACATGAGTTGGGTATTTGAAATGATTTTCAAAATACATGCACATACTTCAAAATTCATAAAATATAGTTTGCAAACTCTTAGAGTTGTTTGGGAACTTGTTCTGCATAGTTTTAATGCATTTGTGGTCGACCTGACAAAAGTGTGGACGACCACAAATCATGCGGTCGACCAGACTTCTCAGAGTATCGTCCGCAGGCTGTCCAAAGTTCTCTGGAACACTTGCGGATGATGGAGCGGTCGACCGGACTTTTGAGCTCATCGTCCGCATGATGTCCAGAGTTCTCTGGAACATTTGCGGATGATGGTACGGACGACCCTCTTGATTTGCGGTCGACCGCACTTCTCCTGAGTGGGATTCAAACAGCCATTTTTATGACCGTTGGTGCATACATATAAATACCCAATCGTTTAAACAACTCATATCAATTACTTTTTGAGCAAAAATCTGATCCTAACACTTCATAGAACCTCTGGAGATTATTTTGAAACCAAATCTTAACATTCATATTGTGAAATTCATCAAAGTGAGATTTATACAAAATCATTGGGGTTCTTGAGCAACTTACAAGAAAACATTACTCAAAGAGGTATTTATGCTTTACATTGATATATCTTCACATTAAGGTGATTTCATATATCAAACTCTTCTTATTCATATCTTGATTGATTTGTTCAAGGTTGCATTGAGCTTAAAACTCTAAGGGTTAGAGTGAGCCTTGAACCATAGAAAACTGTGTTTGTGTTAAGAGCTTCTTTTTCATTAATTGTTGTAATAGAGAAAGGTGTGTAGACAAGGTTATATTGTAAAACTCAAAGTGTTGAGTGAACCTTGGTTGGTTAAGAGGTTTATGTTGTAAAACCCTAAGGGAATTGGGTGAGCCTCTATTGTATTCTCTCTTACTATATTAGTGAAAGGTTTTGTGAAATCCTTGAGTAGATAGCTCAAGGTAGTGGATTAGGTTTTGTTGGATAAACCGAACCACTATAAATCTTTGTGTTCATTGCTTCTTTTCTTGAACTCATCTTTTCATACTTTGGTTGAACACCAAGTGTTTGATATTTGTTATCTTAGAAAGCTTGTTTAATTTAAATAAGGAAAAATCGGTTAAAACCTAATTCACCCCCCCCTCTTAGGTTTTTCAGTTTTGTACGAGGCATAGAACACATTATTTGTGGGAATTTTGCCATTTCCAAATTTCTAGGGGACATTGGTTCATTAGTTTGAGTGTGTCATATGAACAGCTAAGATAATGACATAAAATTGTTTAAAAAAAGCTATTTTGCATTTTATTATTTCTCTTGTGCTGGTCAGGAAGTGTTACAGTGTGAATTCAACTATGGTAATTTGACAGGAGTAGGAAAGTCTAGGCAACCAATCTAATTTATTAAATTTAGTATAAATCTCGAAACACATTTACACTACATATGATCAGAGTCATTTTTTCAGACATATCTTTTGTCAGTAAATACTGTGTATTTGTTCTATAAATGCCAACTTCAACCCAAATAGTTTCATTACTACAATTTTGGATCCTTCATAAATTGTTAACTTAGAAGATTTTCTTATTTATAGCTAAGGCTGTAATTAGACTGAATTGAACCAAGCTTCAGGATTTTGAGTTCATTCGTTTATTGTTTCAATAGTATTTGAGTTTGTTCAATTATTAATTCGAGTTAAGGTTATTGCTCATGTTCGTTCATATATTGTTTTGTAAAGTTCAAATTTGGTACAAAACTGAATGATACATGTGTAGAATCTTATTTAAACTCTACAAAACAGAAAATATAATTTAGTTATATAAAATTGCCTTCTCCGAAATAGAATATCTCCTTCGTCATTTGTCTTTGATTATGAAGTTGATTGATTTTGTGACATTTAATTATATTTTATTTGAATTCCAAGATGGCACCTGAATTGCGTAGTAGGAAAAGGATGAAACAGCAAATTCCGTTGACAAATGACCACCCTCTACAACCCTCAATGCCAACTCAACAAATGAATGACCAATATCGACAACTCTCAATGGTCTCTTAGCAAAATTTGCCAGCTGAACAAAGTATTTCAACTAACCAATCTCAACAATAGTGACGGATCAAAATCTGTTAGAAAAAGTAATTATTTCGGCCAATGACAATTTAGATGGTATGTTCTTTTCTTTTTTTTTTTTATCTAATGTCTTCCTTTCTTTTTTGATGTTTTTATTGGATACTATTGATGATGTTTTTCTATTGAGTTTTGTGGAAGTGAATTATTAACTTAATTGTAATAGTTTGGTATTGAAAGTAAGTTACAGAAAAAATTAATAGCGTCATTAACTGGTAAGATTAATTTATCACATTATGAGGAAAAGACATGTGAAATCAGTCTTTTGTACATATGCCCTCAATGCCATTTAGAAATTTATAGGCTTCAAATGAGATTATGCATTTTTCCAATGATCTCTTTATCAGGCCGGTACCAGAATAGCCTAAAAAAAATTATTGTATATTATTTCACATTTGCTCTTAATCATGTGAAGGAAATTGGTTATTTACTCATAAATCTGAGTTAAAGTTCCTTTGCTCTGAATCATGTGCAGGAAATTGGTTATTTACTGACAAATCTGAGTTAAAGTTCTTTTATGAGCAGTTTACATGATCAGCTTTGTATTAGAACATGAAAATTAAATGCTTAAAACAGTTATGTTTCCTAAATCAAATTACCAATTTCCTATAAGATTTTTTAGCACCTGATAATCAAATATGATTCTAAATTACTATTTGATTATTCACATGGCTTGAAATGACATTCTTATCTTAGATATTAAAAAGTATTTTATGAATGTAAGTTAAGAATTAAACTCATTTAATATATGATGTATGAGAATTATGTATTGTGTGATGATAATCATTTCCTATTTCTTGCTTAGTATACTATGACAAAATATAGTTAACCAAAAGGCCTTTTGACTTTAGGAAGCATACAACATACATTTAGTAGGCTCTCTTTGATCTTTGAACAACCCTAAGAAAACACATTAAAAATTCATATTCTCTCTAAAGCTTTAACATTTATATATAATAATGTGACAATTTTTTGCTAGTGACTCTTAAGATGAAGTTGGGAATTTTTGTTAATATAGTAATTTTTTGTTAACTGCTGACGCAAATTTTGGTAATTAATTTCATTTTCTTATTAAGTTATATTTATTACTTTTATTGAAAAACAGTAGCTATCCCTCCTAAAAAAGTAAGGGGCCCAACTATGGAATTGGATTGGAGAAAATGATCAAAAGGAACAATAAGATGTCAATAAGCATTCCAAAAGGTAAAGGCAGACCAATTTCAGAGGTTCAATCAGCAAAATTATCTTCTGAAATTGGGGTAATTTCTCGACAATTCATCTCAATTCCAACAAAGTGGAGCGGTATGACTAATGATGATAAGAATCATGTCATGGAGAGGCTTAATGTAACATTAAAGTATTAAATACAATTTGTTAATAATTCATCTTACATTTATTTATTTAAGTTGATTTTTTTTTCTTCTAGACTAAGTTTGAGATTGACTTGGATGATGAATAAGTACAAACCTCTGTTATGTCAATTTTATCAAAGATGTCTAGAAACCAACATCACAAGCTCCATTTGTACTATAAGACATTTCCAAGTAATCAAGAGGCACGTCAAAAGTTGCCACCTAGGCTTAACTTGTCTAAAGAGAATTGGGAAGCTTTGTGTGATATGTATAATGATCCTCAATACAAGGTACACTTTCTAATTATTTACAAGTTAATTGATTTAAGGCTAGTCTACATGATTGAACCATAATTAGCTTGGTTTTCTAGTGTTTATTATGTTGTTTATTGAATTTAAATTTAGCTAATTATGTGTTTTGCGTTTTAAATGATTCCTTACACTTATACGTTTGTTTTCAGGTCTTTTTGAGGTTTAAAAGATGTTTAGATGGAATTGAAAAGGGTTGGAAGCTTGAGGATGATTTCTTAGAAGAAAGAATAAGTAGACGCGTGGGAAGAAGTAGTGAACGCGCAAGGCCAGGAAGTGGACACGTTCATCAGACCTCACGCGTCCACCCTCAGAAGTTTGACAACATCACACGACCAAGTGGACGAGTCAATGACTCTCAGGCGTCCACTTTGCTTTCTCTGGCATCCATTCTCCGAATTGAAGTTTTTAAGCTATTTCTAAGTAGTTTCTATTTAGGACTCTTGTGTAATTAACCATATGACATTTTCTAACTATTTATAGGGTTTATTAGCTTAGTTTTTGGGGTGTCAAACACTTTAGATATCTTGTTCCCAAGCATTGTAGGAGATCAAGAGTTGGAGCTTCTGAGGAAATCAAATTTTCGTCTAATGAGTTTCTCTCTTTCCCTTAATCTTTTTATGATGTTTTCTTTTATGGATTGTGAGTAAACGTTTATAGTTGGTAAGGACATGAGATTTATTCAAGAATATATGAGATTTTTGTTTTGTTATTAAAAATTTGATCTTTTCAAGGGATCATTATTTTGTTTGGTTATTTGAACAATTCTTGGTTTTATCCTATCAATTGTGTTATCTCAATTATTATTGGTCATCTTAATTGTTTTACATAGTTGACTAACTAGGGTTATGCAGAATCGATTTTCGGTAACCAAAAGTAGTAACTATTGATTAATTAAATATGTGTTTGATTAATTAATAGGGAATTGTTTGAAACAAATTGCATGATTTTAATCAGCCATTAATTTTATGTAATTTGTGTTGATGTTGTCCTCGCACTTAATAACTTAATTGACTATTTTTATTCGAGCAATTCGGTAATTTAGTTTAATTAGGTTTAAGTTAATTTTCCATGTTTCTTGGAAATTAACCTAACTTTTACATGAATCAGAATTTTCGGCGTTATGCGGAATTCTAAGTCATTACTCAAATAGGTTATTATCAATAATTAATCCCGAATAAATAAAACCGAAATACAAATTCCTTGCTAACGTTTTTCTATCCATTGATTTTTAATTAATTTGTGCGTTATTTTATTTAACGTTCTATTCTTTTAGATAAAAATTGAATCTTTCCCTCCAAAATCTTGATCAGTTTACTTTATCTGAAATTTTACAAGTTCCTATGGGTTCGACCCTTACTTGCCCTAACTATAGTAGTTGATTGAGTTAGGTTTTAATTTGTTAATGCTATGACACACTCGTCAAATTTTGGCACCGTTGCCGGAGAACTTGTATAAAAAATTTAAGATCAAGTTTACTGATCCTTGTCCTCTGTTTTCAGGTTTTATCCCTTTGGTGACAAAGTAAAGCTTGGAATTGTTTTATGTTCTGAAGGAATCTGAATTTTCAAATCATGTGGTCAACAACGAAGGAGATACGAGCGTAGAGACCATTATTCATTCCAATTTACAAGGAGACATCGGTGATATCATTCCTAACTTACCTTACATTATGACTAATAATAACAACAATGTGGTGGTTACGTGGATTTTAAGGGAATTAGCTGCACCTACTATTAGCAATCAATCACTTTGCATTGATTTTCCTGGAGTCAATGAAAATTTTGAACTTCACACTAGTTTTGTGCAAAATATCCCTACTTTCCATGGCATACCCGGAGATAATTCATATAGATTTCTTCAGGAATTTCATACACATTGCACTAATTTGAAACCATCTAATGTCATTTATGAGATTATTAAACTGCGAGCTTTTCCATTTAATTTTGAAGGTAATGTTAAAGATTGGCTTTATAAACTACCTTTAGGATCAATAATTGAATGGACTGATATGGAAAAGATTTTTCTAAGAAAGTATTTTCCTCCTTCTAAGATCTCAAATATTAGAAAGGAAATTAGTGGAATACATCAAGGCTTTGGGGAATCATTATATGACTATTGGGAGAGATTTAAAATATTGATTGCTAGTTGTCCTAATCATCAAATTCCAGATCATTTACTTATCCATTATTTCTATGAAGCAATGGTTCCTACTGATGGGACTGCAGTTGATGCAGCTAGTGGTGGAGTCTTTATGGATCAATCACCTGAAGAAGCAAGAGATTTGATTGCTAATATGGCAGATAACACCCAATCATTCAACACGATAAACGAAGCTCCTAGTAAGGTAAACGAGGTAAGTTCTTCAAATCTTGAATTACAAGTTAAAAATCTTACTAACACGGTTAGATAGATGATGGGCAAACAAGTGAATCCACAAGTTAAGATGTGTGGATTTTGTTCAAGTATTGAACATCATATGGATAGTTTCCCTACACATTTTGAAGATGAACAGGTTAATGTTGTGGGAAATTTTTCAAAATCAACAAAGAAAATATAATCTTTATTCTAATACCTATAATGAGGGATGGAAGGATCATCCAAATTTTAGGTAGGGAATCAATGTACCAAACCAAATAATTTCCAAAATCAGCATCCATCTGGTATTCTTCCTATTCAACCATTAAATCAACCACCTCATCAAGCTCAACCTCAAGGTATGTCTTTGGAAAATATGGTTAAATCAATTGCTTCTAACACAATGACTTTTCAAAAGGAGACCAAATCCAGTATACAGAATCTTGAAAATCAAATCGAACAATTGGCCTCCGAAATTAGTCAAATTAAATCCCATTTGTTCACAAAGCTTCCTTCTCAACCTATAAACTCTCAAGAAAATGTCAATGTTGTTATCCTAAGGAGTGGAAAAGAGTTAGTTGAGCCTAAGCAATTGCAAGATACTGAGAAACAGGGTCCAAACATAACTAGTGGAAGTGCACCTCCAAAATTTGAACATTCTTCTCAGTCTAAAATATCACCCAATTTTCCTTAAGGCTAGCTAAGAACTGAAAAGAAGAAGATGAGAAAGTTGTTCTAGATGTATTCAAGAAAATTGAGGTAAACATTCCCCTCCTTGATGCTATCTGCCAAATTTCTCATTATGCTAAAATTCTCAAAGAATTATGTACTAATAAAAAGAAGTTAAAAGGGAATGAAAAGGTAAGTGTGGGGGAGTCTGTTTCTGTAGTCCTTCATTAGAAACTTCCACCCAAGCAAAATGACCCAGGTATGTTTGATATCCCTTGTGTTATTGGTGATAAAGTTATTTCAAGATGCATGTTAGATTTAGGAGCATCTATCAATGTTATGTCATATTATATCTATGCTTCATTAATTCTTGAACCATTAAAATCTACTAGAATTATTGTGCAATTAGATGATAGATCCATTGCATATCCAGAAGGGGTAATTGAGGATGTTTTAGTTAAGGTAAATAATTTGATTTTTCCTGCAGATTTTTATATTTTGAAAACTGAAGATGGAAACAATCCATCTACATCTCATTCCCCAATTCTGCTTGGAAGACCAATTTTGAAAACCTCAAGAACAAAATTGATGTTAATGAAGGAACATTGTCAATGGAATTTGATGGGGAGATAATATCATTTCATATCTTTGATGCTATGACATATTCATGTGATGAGTTTTCTTCGGTTTCTATGGTTGACATAATTGATCCTCTTGTTCAAGATGTTTATGATCTGAGCTATGTTGACATGATGCAAACAATTATGAGCATGAGTATTGATGAGCATGAACTTGACAAATTATCTGTAGAATGTGATCCTAATTTAAAAATGGCTGTTAAAGTATTGTCTGCATGTCCAGAAGTAGAATCTACTATTGCCTTACCCACTTTTCATGATAAGATGATTCCATTTGTTGTATGTCCACCTTCCCTTGAGCTAAAACCTCTGCCTTCACACTTGAAATATGCATATTTAGGTAATAGAAATGAATTATCTGTTATAATTGCTAATAATCTTACTTCCAATCAGGAGGAAAGGTTAATTGTTGTTCTAAGGGAACATAAAACTGTTATAGGTTGGACGTTAGCTGATAAAAGGAATAAGTCTTTCTACATGCATGCATCGCATTTTATTAGAAGATGGCACTCGTGCAACTAGGGAATCACAAAGGAGATTAAACCCTCCTATGATGGATGTTAAAAAAGAAATATTGAAATTATTAGATGCTGGTATAATATTCTCTATTACTGATTCCCAATGGGTTAGCCCAGTTCATGTAATTCCTAAGAAAACTGGAATTACTGTCATTGAAAACAATGAAAGAGAAAAAGTACCTACAAGAGTTCAAAATGATTGACGTGTTTGCATTGATTACCGGAAATTGAACTTTGCTACTAGAAAATATCATTTTCCCCTTCCCTTTATGGATCAAATGCTTGAACGTTTATCAGATAGATCTAACTATTGTTTTCTTGATGGTTTTTCTGGTTATTTTCAAATTGCAATTGCTCCTGAAAATCAAGATAAAACCATATTCACATGTCCTTTCGAAACCTATGCATATAGGCACATGCCTTTTGGGTTATGTAATGCACCCGCTACTTTTCAAATATGCATGATGTCTATTTTCTCTGATTATGTGACTAATATAATTGAAATCTTTATGGATGACTTTACTGTGTATGAAGATTCTTTTGATGAATGTCTGGACAATCTAGAATTTATTCTTAAAAGGTGCATTGATTCTAACCTTGTATTAAATTATGAAAAGTGTCATTTTATGGTTGAGCAACGTATAGTATTAGGACATGTGGTATCAGCAAAAGGCCTTCAGGTAGACAGAGCAAAAATTGATATGGTAAAATCTCTTCATTATCCTTCTAATGTATGAGAGGTAAGAGTTTTCTTGGGCCATGCAGGTTTTTATAGAAGGTTTATCAAAAACTTTTCATAGATTTCTCAACCCTTGTGCATGTTATTGCAAAAAGAAGTGTCTTTTAATTTCAATGACGATTGTAAGAATGCTTTTGAAAGTTTAAAAGAGAAATTAATTTCTGCCCCCATCATTCAAGCTCCTAATTGGAATCTACCTTTTGAAATCATGTGTGATGCGAGTGATCATACGGTTGGCGCTGTATTAGATGAAAGAGTAGATAAAGTTCCTCATGTTATTTACTATGCTTCTAAAACACTTGATGATGCACATTATATTTACACAACCACTGAAAAGGAACTCCATGTTATCATTTTTGCTCTAGAAAAATTTCGTTTATATCTGTTAGGAACTAAAGTTATAGTTTTCTCTGATCATGTAGCTCTACGGCATCTTTTGAATAAGAAAGAGTCCAAACCCAGGCTATTAAGATGGATATTGTTACTTCAGGAATTTGACATCGAAATTCGTGACAAGAAAGGACCTGAGAATTATATGACTGACCACCTCAGTAGGCTTACTTATGATAGTGAGATTTTTCCTATAACTTAACTATTTCCTAATGAGCATTTATATGCTTTGCATGATAGTTTGCCTTGCTATGCTAATATAGTGAATTATTTGGTCACAAAGAAATTGCCTAAAGAACTCTCTAGAGCTTAAAAGGACAAAATTAAAATTGATGCCAAATACTATCTCTGGGATGATCTGTATTTGTTTAAGATATGTTTCGATAATATTATTTGTAGATGTGTATCAGAGACTGAAATTCATTCTATTCTAACTTTTTGCCATGCCTATAAGTGTGGGGGACATTTTGGTCCTAGAAGGACAACTCATAAAGTTCTCGAATGTGGTTTCTATTGGCTAGTTTAAACAATGATGCATATTTGTTCTGTAAGCAATGTGATGAATGCCAGAGAATTGGGAAAATAACTAAGAAGCATGAAATGACAAATCAATTTTCCACTAAATGACAAATGTTAACTCCAGCCAGTTTTTTGGCGTCGACCATTTTCATGTTAGGATGCTACTAGCTTAATATATATCTCCATAATGAAATGTTATTTAAACTAACTTTTAGAAATTCACTACTAGTCTAACATAACATATTTTGTCTTTTTAGTCTTGAAAATCCTTATATACAACAAAAAGAAAAAAAATTATATATAAATAATCTTTGAACATTTTCAAGAACACGTATATATCTTTCTAGAATGTTCATTGATTTCTACACTATTACCTACTCCTTTTGTTTTGTTTTTTTCTAGAGATAATTGATAAATGGGTTCTAAACTAATTTAGGTATCAATTTTGACACTAAATATAACATCCACATACAAAAGCTGTCAAAAACCTTTATTGCATTACATGGGGATGTAAAGATAACTAATTGCTCTCTGGCAAAGAGATGCATCAACATCATCCTTTGCATCTGTGGAAAAGAGAGATCCAATAACATCACATGCAAAACCACAATTACAGACACAAGGAGCTTAACTTTAAGATTCATTCTACTATTTTCTACTCATAATTTTTGGTACTTTGACTTCAAATCTTCGACATTTTCCTCGCAGCCTCTCACTTTCGTACATTTTCCATTGCTCAAACAATTGGTTCTATCAAATTTTAATGTACCATGGATGGAGATTTCAGATAGTGGGAATCTTGAGTATCTTGATGTTCTTAAACTGAAAAAATGAGCCTTTAGAGGGCCAATATGGGACATGATGGATGGTCAATTTCCTATACTCGAGTACTTGAGTTTGTCCGATATGGACATTGAAGAATGGAATGCCTTGGAAGACCATATTTCATGCCTCGAGCAATTACATGTACAATACTCTAGAAAACTTGAGGAGCTTTCATATTGTTTAGCATAAATTGTGACAGACGAGTGTGTCGTTGCACTATCAAATTAAAACATAACTTAACAAACTACTATAGTTATGGCAAGTAAGGGTCGAACTCACAGAAACTTGTAAAATTTTAGATAAAGTAAATTGATCAAAATTTTGGGAGAAAAGATTCGATTTTTATCTAAAAGATTAAAACTTTAAATAAAATAATTCATAAATCAATTAAAAATTCTGGTTTTATTTATTCGGGATTAATCATCGATAATAATTTATCTGAGTAATGACTTAGAATTATGCATAGCGCCGCAAATTCTGATTCCTGTAAAAGTTAGGTTAATTCTCGAGTAGCATGACAAATTAACTTAAACCTAATTAAACTAAATTATCAAATCGCTCACATAAAATAGTCAATCAAGTTATTAAGCTCGAGGACAACATCAACACAAATTACATAAAATTAATGACCGATTAAAATCATGCAATTCATTTCAAACAGTTCTCTATCAATTAATCAAACACATATTTAAATTAATCAATAGTTACTACTTTTGGTTATCGAAAATCGATTATGCATTAATCAACTATGTAAAACAATTAAGATGAGCAATAATAATTGAAATAACATAATTGATAGAATAAAACCAAGAATTGTTTAAATACTCAAATAGAAATAATAATCCTTTGAAAAGATCAAATTTTTAATGTCATTGCCAACTAAAGGAAACTACTCACAATCCATAAAAGAAAACATCATAAAAAGATTAAGGGAAAAAGAGAAACTAATTAGTCGAAAATCAAATTTCTCGAGAAGCTCCAACCCTTGATCTTCTGCAATGCTCGGAAACAAAATATCTAACATTCTTCATACCCAAAACTAAACTATTAAGTCCTATAAATAGCTGTAAAATGTCCTAGGGTTAATTACAGAAGAGTCCTAAATAGAAACTATTTAAAAATAGCTTAAAAACTTCAATTCGGACAGTGGAAGCTCGACATCACAAAGTGGACGCCTAAGAGACACTAACGCGTCCACTTGGACACTTGCTGCTGCCAAACTTCTAAGAGTGGACGCGTGAGGCTTGATGAACGAGTCCACTTTCTGGCCTTACGTGTCTACTTCCTCTTCCCACGCGTCCACTTCTTTCTTCCAAATATCAATCTTCACGCTTCCAATCACTTGTCTGCTTCATATTTCAAAGTTTCTTTAGTTTTTTTTTGGAGTTTCCAGATTAGATATTTTCCTCATGAAGTATGAGGTGATGATTAATCTTTTTTGGAAAGAAATTCGTTTGCATGGAAGGATGCTTATTAAAGATGTAAAATTCATATGTTCTTTATCAAAGACATACAAAATGTAGAGAGAAGCAGAAGAGAAATTTAGGAATGAAGATATTTCATTTAAAAGTAAAAGTAAATGTTCAGTACAAGTATATTTTATATACACGTGTCTTATCTAACTAAAAGGCAGTTGTAATATTAACTTAATAACAGAAAAAAAAAATTCTAACTAATGTGTCAAACTCAGCATCCTAACTAACTAAAGTATCCTGCTCATAATCCTTCAATTTCATTTTTACTTCTGCATTTGTTGATGGATTATCATGATCTACAATACCCCCTCTCAAGCTGGGCGAAGAATAAATTGTCTTCAAAGGTAAATAACTAAGAACAAAATGAAAAAATTTGTGATGTAATGCCTTAATAAAGATATCTACAAGCTGAAATTAAGAAGAGATAGGAAAAGGTTTGATTAGGCCAGTTTGGTACTTCTCTCGGATGAAATGACAATTAATCTCTATTGCTTGGCACTCTCATGGAAAACCAGATTCTTCACTATATAGATAGCAACATCATTGTCGCAAAAGAGAGGAACACGTCCATTGTAAGGATGCTGAAGGTCTCGAAGAAGGTAAATATTCCACAAGATTTCACAACATGTCATTGCCATAGATCTATACTCAGTTTCAGCAGAGCTCCTAGAAATAATTGATTGTTTCTTGGATTTCCAAGAAATCGAAGAATCTCCAAGTAGAATACAATAACCAATCACAGATCTCATTGTAAGATCACAACCAGCCTAATCAGAATCTAAGAAAGCTTGCAATTGAAGTGAAGAATCCGCTGCATAAAAAGTCCCAAAGCTGGAGAGTTTTTCAAATATCTAAGAAGATGATGAGGAACCTTAAAATGTTGATCAATAGGACAATCAAGAAATTGACTTAATTGTTAGACAACAAAGCTTATGTCAGGTCGTGCATTAGTAGGATAAAGTAACCTACCAATCAGCTTCCCATAATTTGTAACATTTTCAATAAGAATAGAATCCTTCCTGTACAAATCAATACTATAATCCATAGGAGTAAGAACAGGTTTTTCATTTGTAAAACCAAAATCTTCAAGCAAATCATGGACATACTTCCTTTGACACAAATTCAGACCATGTGTACTCTATTCCACTTCAAAACCAAGAAAATATTTCAACTCACCCAAATCTTTAATCTGAAACTGCTTGTGCAAAGAAGCTTTGATGCTATTTATTTCAGATTGATCATTGCTTACAAGAATTACATCATCGACATATACTAAGAGAGCAAGAAAATAACCAAAATAAGTCTTAACAAAAAGACTATGATCACTGCTTGATTGAACAAAACCATGATCCAATAAAGCTTAAGTAAGTTTAGCATTCCATTGTTTCCTAGTTTGCATAAGCTTATATAAAAAAACCTTCTTAAGAAAACATATTTTATTAGAAGCAACAATAGAATATCCCTTTGGTAACTCTATATAAACTTTCTCAAACAATTCAACATGAAGGAGGATTAATTGCCCTAGTTGATGTCCTATGAGAAAGATTTTCCTCATTTGCATTATGAGGTA
Organism: Apocynum venetum; assembly: GCA_019593545.1. Classification (NCBI taxonomy): domain Eukaryota; kingdom Viridiplantae; phylum Streptophyta; class Magnoliopsida; order Gentianales; family Apocynaceae; genus Apocynum; species Apocynum venetum. Next base: position 23,126 of record SRSM01000378.1, read on the forward strand.
GTTTAGTATGGGTAGAAGAAGATGGCATATGATCAGGAATAACAAGAGAATCATGAACAATATCATAAGCAGAATCAAGAGGTTCAATGTCAAAAGAATGTTCAGAATTGAAAGAAATATGTGGATCAAAAGAAGTAATATGAACATTAGAATCATTATGTAAAGGTAAAGTATCATAAATAGGTTTTGTAGGAAAGATATCATCATATGAAGTATGAATAGAGACATTGGGAAGAGGCAAAGAATCAGAACAAGAATTAGTTGCAGCAAAGATAAATGGACAAAAAAGATGGCAAAATAGTTTTATGAAAATTACAATCTCTTGAAACTAAACTTTGTTTTGTTTTGAGATTAAGCAAGATAAAACCCTATGTTGTTTCAAAAAAAAACTAAAAAGACACATGATTGGCTTCTTAGAGAAAATTTATGTTTATCATGGATAAGAGTACAAGCAAAAACAAAGGTAACCAAAAACCTTGAAAGGAGCATAAACAGGTTGTTTGCCATACAAAAGCTCAAATTGTGTTTTTTGTTGCAATAAAAGATTTGGGATCACATTTATAAGCTTGATAGCATGCTAGACAAAATAATTGTAGTAACAAACGGGAAGTCTAGATTGAAATTGTAAGGCCCTAATAATGTTCAAAATATGTTGATGCTTCTACTCAGCAATACCATTTTGCTGTGGAGTAGAAACACAAATAATTTGAACAACAAGATTATGAATAGGTTCTAAGAATTGAAACAAAGTCAAAGAAGTGTGTATATGATCTGAAGCTCCAGAATCTATAATCCAAGATTTCAAGTTTGAAGGTTTAATCTTACCATTTCCCTGTGAAGTCCCTACAACATTTGCTACATAAATAGTAAGAGCAGTAGACTACAAAACATCTTTATCTCCTCTATCATTTCCTCCAACATTTTGTGCAGGCATAGAGATCTTGAGTAAATTCATCATCGCACTGTACTGATCATTGGTTAAAACATTTCCACCACTATGATTAACAGATGAACATGCCCTTGCTTCTGAACAACCTTTCTTATCATTCCCAAAATTCCTGTCAATTTAGTCTGATGTTTGCACTCGATTCACATTGGATTGTTGTCTAAATTTGAAATTAGCTGGATAACCATGTTTCTTGTAACATCTATCCAAAGTGTGCCCTGACATTCCACAAAATGTATATTGTGACTTCTTATTTTGCCCACTTGTAGCCTTCTTGAAAAACTTATTACCACTATTTCGATCACCAAAACTATTTGCAGGTCTGTTGCTATTTTGTTGAACACTATTAGTACTAAGTACATGAGCATTTTTCTCTCCAATTTCGTATTTCATTTATCGTTCAGATGTTATAGCCATGTTAATGTAATACCCAAATTATAATTTGATGGGCTTAATTAATTAATTAACCCGGCTTATTAGGATTTATTATTTCTCACTCATATAAATAGACAATGATTAAAACAATTAATCATTTTTCCCCCTTAATCATGAATCCCGAGGTACGTAAATTTTTCTACCTTCTCAGGCATGACAGCCACCATCGGCACCACCATATGGCTGGCCGTCGGCGGCGGCAATAAGCCTAAAAACATTCATTTCTTCCACCATGTAGCCTCCCACAATCCATAGTATTTTTAGAAGAAAAAAAAAAGAGAGAGAGAAGGAGATAAACCGAGAGGGGGAGGAAGAGAAGAAGAGGGGGAAGGGGAGTGGCAGAGAGAGGCCGAGGGAGGGGAGGAAGAGAGGGGGAAGGGGGTGGCGGTAGAGGGAGGGGGGAGATGGGAGAAAAGAAAAGGAGAAGAGAAGAATAAGGAAAAAGGGGGGCAGCGCCGGCGACGAGCAGTTGAGGGGAAAAGGGGGGCAGCACCGGCGACGAGCAGTGGGAAGAGGGGGGCAACGGCGGCGGTTGGGGTGGGAAGATGGGGGGGGGCGGCGGCTAGGGTTAGAAAAAGAAGAAGAATAAGAAAATTAGGGTTAGGGTTTTGGGGATTTAGGGGCATTTTAATAATATTTTTAAAAATTTATATATTTTTGCAAATAGGTCCTTAGTGTTTACAAACTCTAAAATTCTACCAATTTCATATACGAATTTACAGATTTACCCACAAATATTTTAGAATTTCTAAATTAGTCCCCAAATCTTTCTATAATTTTCAATTTGTCTCTAAACTTCTTAAAAATTATATTTTTACCCAATTATTTTAGGAATTTCCTTTTTATACCACAAGACTTACTTAAATTCTGTTTCAACCCATATTTTCAAGAATTTCGTTTTTAGTCCCTGAACTTTCAAAAATTACGATTTAACCTCTAAACTTTTCTAAAATTACGATTTAACCCCAAACTTTTTCAAGCTCGAAAATTACCTTTTCCATATTCCAAAAGTGTTCCCAAACCTTTTTAAAATGTCAAATATTTCCTTTAACTTTTCAAAAAGCCATTCTTTTTCTTTTTATTAGATTATTTATTTATTTATTAAAGATCAATTATTTAGTTTAACTTTTCAATGTTCTAATTCATTGAATACTTCCAATGTAGGAAATAGAGATTTAGGGAGCTAGTTTTTCCACATAACTTAGCACGCATTTATATCTATATTTGAAGTGGAAGTTCTAACATTATTTAATTATTTAATTATTTATTATTTATATGTTGTATGTGCTATTTATTTCTTGATTAATTATGCACTTTTAAATTCCATTATGATATGTGTACAATGATATTATAAATGCGCATATAAATGTATATTGCATATGTTATCAAACAACATGGGCTTAGGCCGGATAAAACAGGGACTTATGTCCAATTAAACAGGGGTTTTAGCCCAATTAAACAAGAGTCTTTGGCTCAATGACATACATTGACTATTTATATTTATATGATATTTGAAATGTGTATATTCCTTGTAAAATATAACACTTTACTCCCACTAAATATTTTGTACTTAACCTATGTATTATGTTTTTTAAAAAATCGTTTACAAGTTGATGGGATTGCGATGCGATGACGGAGAATGACCAATCATTTAAAAATTTTGAATTTGGTTTAGTTTAAATTATGTTCTCATTTTGAACTAAGAATATTATTGTTTTTTTTTTAGTTTCATTTAGATTATAAATATTTTATTCTGGTAATTTTTTTTTGTTTAAAATTAATAAGTTGAAATTTATTTGGAATTTAGAATTTTGATTCACTATTTAAGAATTTTGACTGTTTTAAATTTGGATTATTCTTTTGAGTTGACTATTATATTACATTTTCTATTTTGGGTATTTTTGGGAAATCTGAGATTTACAGTTAAAGACTTGAAATCATTGACGGAATACTGAGAAAACCTTCGACAAATGATCTTTTACATGTTTGGGAACAAGTTGACACTATGATTCGGTCTTGGATAATGAGCTATGTGAGTGCTTCCATTGCACAAGAGTTTGATCTACATAAGAACTTCCTATAAAATGTGGAAAGATTTGAAGCAAAGATTTTCTTCTAATAATGCTTACATGTACACTGGTTTTCCTGAGGAAATTCATTCTTTGAGGCAAGGGGCTTTGAGTGTTATAGATTATCACACTAATCTGCAAATTCTTTGGGAAGAAATGTTTAGTTTAAGACCATTAGCAGCATGCCCTGAGGATGCAAATGTGCCCACGAGGGATTTGATTTTGCTATGGGTTGCGGAAGGTTTTGTCCATCTAAGAAAGGATGAACTGAAAAGCATAGAGGACGCAGCAGAGGATATGTTGAATAATCTTATAAGTAGAAGCCTTGTAACTGTTGCAAGAAGAGGACCGTTGGGTGGAGTTGATTCAAGTCCAGTTCATGATCTCTTACAATAATTTTCTATAGCAAAAGCTCAAGAAGAAAGCGTTATGCGAGAGCAATGTCGTTTGTGCATCTATCCTGATAATTGCGTGCAGCTTCTTGAATCAGACCCATCTGGTTCTCGTACAGGGGCTCTCATTTGTTCTAATTATTCTCCTCGGGAAGTTATTAATCTGTATTTCAGCACCTTTAAACTTGTCACTGTGCTGTATATTCCCAATGTCCAATGTTCTTACTGTCCGGAAATGTTCAGATTGATTAATTTGAGGCTCTTGGCTATTTCTCCATTTCAAGACTCAGATGCACGTAATATCATCTTAAACATTCACAAACTCTGGCAGCTAGAGACCTTTATAATGGATGGATTACTGGAGGTTGCTGAACATGATGAACATTTGTTGCTGGATGAGATTTGCAACATGGTGAGATTAAGGCATTTCTGTTTCGGTGGTTATATCCATCTCAGATCCCTCAGAGAAGAAATATGGCACAAGGCCTCCTTTTCTAACTTGCGAACCCTTTACAATTTGAGAGCAAGTTATAATGAAGATATCGAGAAGATTTTGAAGATATTGCCCAATCTTGTGAACTTGAAGGTTCTATTTTACATTCCACATGGAGAATGCCATTCATTCCCCAAAATGGATTTCTCAAGAAACTTAAATCACTGGAAGTGACGCATGATGGGGTCTTAGTTTCTATCCTTGCAAGATCATCAACTTTCCTCCAAACCTCAAACAATTGGTTCTATCAAATTTTTACGTGACATGGACGGAGATTTCAGAGATTGAGAATCTTGGGCTATATTTGGACAGTTCTTAAAACCAATTTTTCAATTTCCCATAAAAACATATTTCATAACACTTTTTTCTAATATTATACAATGTCCCACCTAATCACATAAATAATATATTTTTATTATTTTTTAATTAAAATTATAATATCAAAAAACCTATTAATTATATTTTATAATATTATCAATCACATAAATAATATATTTTATTATTTTTAATTAAAATTATAATATCAAAAAAACTATTAATTATATTTTATAATATGATTTCAAAATTCAATCCAAATATAGACTTGAATATCTGGAGTTTCTCAAATTGGATAGAGCCTTTGTGGGACCAATATGGAACATGATTGACGGTCAATTCCCTAAACTCAAGTACGTGAGTTTGTCTAATCTAGACATTGAAGAATGGAATGCCTCGGACGATCATCTTTCATGTCTCCAGCAATTACATGTGGAACACTGCAGTAAACTTGCGGAGCTCCCTTGTTGTTTAGCAGAACTTCCGACACTGCAGGTAATTAATTTATCCAATTGCAGCTTGTCTGCCAAGAATTCTGCCAGGAGAATCAAAGAAGAACAAGAGGAAGCAGGAAATGAGCAACTAGTGATCAAGATATTTTGAGGTATACAAGTCTTGGTATTTTCTCCAAAAATCACTTGTTTGCTTTATCATTCCAATTTTCTGAGGTCATTTTTTTCCACCAGATTTTAGACATGCTCTTTGACATATCAACTACGAGGTGGTGATTAATCTGTTTGGAAAGAAATCTATATGTTTGCTTGGAAGGAAGGAAGCTCATTGAAGACGTTGAAATTTCTCCTTCTGACTTAATTATTCAAACGGTAGGAGCAAAGATTATATATGGAATAGTGGTTTCTTTTCTTCATTTTACTTCCATTTGTGGTGGTACCAATCTATTCAATATCAGTTCCCATAGTTTTCCTTTTAGGAGGATAAGCATATATAGTAGCTTCTTGAATATAATGGTAAATTCTATGTATCTACCCTACCATCTGATCTATTCAAACTACTACTTGTTTTAGCTCTTTGCTAGGCTATTTTCACAAGAGCATTGCATTGCTTGTCATTCTAGTTCGCTAGGCTATTTATTTAAGGATATACAGATATACAGCATATCAATATTTTCTACCATGTAATTTGGCTTAAAAATATGCAGGAACGAGTACTACATTTTCTATGTAGAGGTGTACATGCCTTTAAACCCACGCTTGCGAAAAGAGGGATTATTGAGAGATCTGGGGAGGCAATTCTCGCATCGGGATATCATACATCAAAGATTACATAAGCATTGGATCCATTATGAATTCCAGAATTACATTGAGTACCAGAGCTTCTCTCCATTTAATCCGTCAAAGATGCAGTTGATTTTGCCCGTGATTTGCTTCACTTAATCCAAGCAACCTCTCAAGCTGTAAAGTTAGGATAGGAACTCATGAATGCAATGTCAAAGAGAGATGATTTACTACCAAAGTACCTTGAATATAAACCTGGGCAAAATACCAAGACTTTTTCAGCCCTAAATATGCATCAATATAATTCGAGGGAAAACAAGGAAATTTGAGAAACAGATGGAATAAAGCAATCAGAACAGAGTTCTGTAGGACTCGTTGCACAAAGCTACTAACAAAGGAAAAAGAAATTCCTATAGCAAGTCACTGATAACGATGTAGACTTGAGTAAATAGAGGTTTCACAATCCTAACAAGCATTAAAGTTTCCAGTGCCAACTTTTGACTTGCAAGAAAAAAAATTCAGCAATTTTCAAAGTGTTCATTTTAGACTCCAAATCTTCATTGTAATATACATTTCACAGCTGATACAATATTAAAAGACCTTTAAAATAGTCAAGGATAAACGCTGAATATGCACAGGCATAAACTTAGAGAATGCTTTTTCATTGAACTTGAGCAACTTTAAACTTCTCAGAGTGCTGCATATTACTGAGCAACTGACACTACACAGAAACACCATTATAACTATTTCCATTGCTGCTGAGAGCCTGTGATTGGTTTGCGGAAGCTACGGAATGGATTTTTGTCTCAGCAATGTCATGCCCTCTAAGGAGCAAGGAGATGAGCCAAAATTTATGAGCTCACCGTCAGCCATATTGGTAGGTTGAAAACCTCTACTAAGAAGCTGATTGATGAGCAGTCTCTAGTCCTAAGATGCTCTTTCTTAGGACTACAAAGTAAAGGATGCGGCATTCTGCATTCCCTCCTTCAATCAATGAGCACGGATTTGAAACAGATCAACAAAGTTAGGACTTTTCAACTAATGTGTCAAAAAAGTTAGAATATAGTGCTTTCTGTTATAAGATAAACTCATAGGTTATAACCATCGAATATATTTAAGTAGAAAAAATTACATTAGAATAGATATTGTCTTCAATAAAAATAAAAGCTTTGGCCTTGGACAAACTCCAAAAAAGTGTGGACTTATTGAGACTAAGAAAAATATTTGCAAAATAAAACCTCATATATCTTTTCAAGAGATACTATGTATATTTATAATATATAAGTATAGTTGGAAACAACCAACTATTTACTAGCAAATATTTCAAACAAAAATACTTATCTTGATGTTTCTGTAATTTATTAGGATTGTAAAATCCTAATTCCATTAAGAGCCACTTAAGTGACCTAATTGGACCCAATTAGACTAAACTTACAATAAATTATTTTAGTAATCAAAATAATTTATTAATTACATTCTTATCCACTAAAAAAATGTAACTGCACTCTTAGACTAATTGAAATTATTGAAGTCAATAATCCCATCCTAAAATTTATCAATCTTACATGTTACCTAGTCAATCAACGTAATATTCCAAATGAAATAAAATAACCAAAATACCCCTCATTCAATTCTTCAATTCTTATCTTCACTTTGATAGTACCATGTGAACACATCACACTTAAATAAAATTCAATAGATACTATTGAATTACTTATTTCATATTTAATTATCCCTTAGAAGAACTCACGAAAACATAATCAAGCCTTTTAAATGTGATGGATTCCATATTGCAAAATAATATTTCATATTTATTTCACTTTAATTCCCAAGATACCGAGATAAAATTATTAAATTAATATTACTCATTGACAATTCAAGAAATATCAAGTTAGTAAACATAGTTCATTATTTGCTCAAGATTAAGGTACCATATACGAAAATCTTGAATGTTTCATTTGTATGGTCAATTTACTCAAATTAATTATAAGTAGACCAATCAAATGTATCAAAATATATTCTTAATTTTATTACCAATGTCAAAGACAAACTTCAATAAAATTAAGTCAATCACTAAAATAAATTTCCCAAAATTATTTATACGTCATGGATAATTAATTTCAAACTAAATTAGAAATCAAGTATTTATGCGTTTAACAAATACACACTTTATTTATAATATTAAAATAATTTTTGAACATAATAGACTCAAACATAATGAAAAATATTTTATTTAATTTCAACTAAAAAATAAATGTAACAAATACACTTACTCGATGGGCATAACTAACAATTCTCCCACTTGCCATAGAATAAATGGGACATGTCTAGTACACACATATTATCGAGATGACTTCCAAAAACTTTTGCTGGTAAACTTTTTGTAAAACAATTAGCAAGATTTTCTTCTAACGAAATCTTACATATTTTTACATCTCCTCATTGAACAATCTCTCTAAGTAGGTGATAATTTTGTTCAATGTGTTTACCACATTGATGGTTGCAATGTTCTTTTGCATTCACCATTGTATCTTTGTTATCACAGTATGACTTTTGATGCTAAAGGATATATCTCAAGGTCAAGCATGACTTTATTCAGCCATATTGCTTCTTTCGCTGCCTCACAACCCACCACATATTCAGCTTCCATTGTGGAGTCAACAATGCATGATTGTCTGACACTCCTCCACACAACAACACCACTTAAAGTGAAGACAAAGCCTGATTTGGATTTGTGAAAATCTTTATCATATTGAAAATCAACATTAGTTCTTCTAGAGCCGAGTATAATAGCATATATCCTCGTGTTCTTCAAAGATAATTGAGTATATGTTTTACTATTGTCAAATGTTCTTGTACTAGAACTGACCATTCCAACAAATATCTAGACTAGTACAGAGCATATCATACATGAGACTTTCGTTTGGTTGTACTATATGTACTGATCTTTGCCACCAATTTACTTATCAAAATTGCATTAGTTTACTATCCATTTTTATGCACTTCTTGATGAAGTGTATACACCTTTATTTGAAATTTTGAAATGGTCAAATTAAGCTAATTTATTTTTTAATTAATAAAATACGTTCTTATCATTTGTCTTCCACTTCTTGATCATTTAACCACTTCATCCTTATTTCATGAGTGAGAAGTGATCCAATAAGCTCTTCCACTAGTTTCTTCTGCAAGTCATGAGTTTCTAGCATAGCAGTGGTTTTGCCTTCCCAAGCCTTTGGTAATGCATTGAGTATCTTCATGTTTTGTTCTCTTATAGAATATGACTTGCTAAACACTTTTAAAACCGTTAATAATGTTAGTAAAGCGAGTAAACATATCAGTAATATTTTCATTTGATTTCATAGTGAAAAAATTCATACTCCCTTGTAAACATACCAAGTTTTGTTTCCTTTACTTGGTTTGTACCTTCATGAGTCACTTCAAGTAGTCTCCACATTTCATGTACAGATTCACAACATCTTACCTTGTTATACTCATTCATATCAAGTGCACAAGTAAGAGTATTCATGGCAAGAAAATTAAGGGTCATTTTCTTTTTATCTTCATCATCAAATTCCTCAGATAATTTGTCAATCTTGATACCATCAACAACTTTAAAAGGCACATAAGGTCCATTTTCAACAATATTCCATAATTCATAGTTTAGAGAAGATATATAGATTCTAACTCTATTTTTCCAGAAATTATAGTTTGTGTCATTCAACAAAGGATGTCTAGTAGTAGAGTAACCTTCTAACATCATAATGTTATCTAGATGTGCCATAGAATCTTTGCTTCTATGAGGTTAATCCTTACAAACAAGAAGACCTGCTCTGATACCAATTGAAAAAACCTAAGAAGGGGGTGAATTATGTTTTAACCGATTTTTCTGACTTTAAATCAAATAGTGCTTTCTAACAAATAAAAAACACTTGGTGCTCAAACAGTGTGTGAAATAATGTGTTCAAGAAATAGGCAAAGGAAACAGAGATTTATAGTGGTTCGGTTTATCCAACAAAACCTAATCCACTACCTTGAGCTATCTACTCAAGGATTTCACAAAACCTTTCACTAATTTAGTATAAGAGATTACAATAGAGGATCACCCAATTCCCTTAGAATTTTACAACACAAACCTCTTACCCAATCAAGGTTCACTCAACACTATGAGTTTTACAATATAACCTTGATTACACATCTATCTCTAATACAACAATTAATGAAATAGATATTATTAATACACTCACAATTTTCTATGATTCAAGGCTCACTCTAACCCTTAGAGTTTTAAGCTCAATGCAACCTTGAACAAAACAAATAAGATAAGAAGATGAAGAGTTTGATATAGATATCACCTTAATGTGAAGATATATCAATATAAAGCATAAATACCTCTTTGAGTAATATTTTCCTCTAAGTTGCTCAAGAACCCCAATGATTTAGTATCAATCCCAACTTGATAAATTTATCAATGTGAAAGTTATATTTTGGTTTGAAAATGATCTCAAGTTGTTCTATGAAGTGTAAGAATCAGATTTTTACTCAAAAAGTCGTGTCTCTAAGTTTTTTAAACAATTGGGTATTTATATGTATGCACCAACGGTCATAAAAATGGCTGTTTGAATCCCACTCAGGAGAAGTGCGGTCGACCGCATATTAGAAAGGTTGTCTGCACCATCATCCGCAAGTGTTCCAGAGAGCTCTGGACATTCAGCGGACGATACTCTGAGAGGTCTGGTCGACCGCATGATCTGTGGTCGACCACACTTCAGTTAGGTCGACCGCACATGCATTGAAACTATGCAAAACAAGATTCCAAACAACTCCAAGAGTTTGTGGAATACATTTTATGAAATTTAAAGTATGTGAATGTGAAAAATCTAAGAGGGGGGTGAATTAGGTTTTTAACCGATTTTTCAACCTAATTCAATGAAACACCTCTTTGACAACAAATATCAAACACTTGATGTGCTAGTTGTGTGAGAAATAATGTGTTCAAGTAAAATGCAAAAATTAAAGCAATGAACACAATGATTTATAGTGGTTCGGTTTATCCAACAAAACTTAATCCACTACCTTGAGTTACCTACTCAAGGATTTATCAAAACCATTCACTAATCAAATAAATGAGATTACAAAGAGGTTCACTCAATTCACCTTAGGGTTTTACAAATAACCTCTCAACCAATCAAGGCTCACTCAACCCTTGAGTTTTACAACACAACCTTGATTATACAATAATCCCACCACTCTCCTTAGTGAATCCTAACAATACAATTCAATTCAAGGTTCACCCAAAGGTTTTACAAACAAACATTGAATACAAAACAACCTACACAAGGCTCACCCTAACACAACCTTGATACAATTACAATCAATAATAAGAGATAGAACGTTTGATAGATATCACCTTAATGTGAAGATATATCAATTTGAATCACAATCACCTCTTGAGTAATGGCTTGTCAATATTGCTCAAAATTCACCTTTGAATGTAAAAACCCTTCTTGATTGATTTTAACAAGATTGATGTTTATAAAGGGTTTTGGAATGTTTCTAAGATGTTATATGATCAAGATATACAATGTTTTTGCTCAAAATATCTTCTTAGAAAGAATTCCAAAGGTTTTGGTATTTAAAGGTTTGTTCCCAACGGTAAAAAATGAAGTTGTTGGAAACCCACTCAGGAAGTGTGGTTGACCGCATATCAGACTGGTCGTCCGCACCATCATCCGCAAGCTCACTGGACAACCTCCGGATGATAATTTTTCATCCTCCAGTCGACTGGACTTCACCTGCGGTCGACCTCATGGTCGTCCATAGAATGACAGATGAACAAATTTGACAGCACATGCATCCACAAGATAAACTAACTTATGGACGATACCTGGACCACTTTAGGTCAACTGAAACATGTTCATTTGTGTATCAACAATACTCTAACACACAAATGATGATTTCAATCAACCATATAAGTTATGGTATCAATCCAACAAGAGTTTATGAACCATTTAAGTTTTGAAATCACGATGCATGGTTTTCGAAATACCAAAACATATTTTAACATATTAAAAACATTTTGAAATAACGTTTTAAGTTCATAGAGCAACCTTTAGAAACCATTACTCAATTAGAGGTAGAACTAGATATATCAAAATATATAACTCTAAAACTATACCTCTAGTTCCTATCTAATCCAATAAAAGTTTGTCTTCAATTCTTGATAGTCTTGATTGTATACTTCCTTGAAGACTTGAAATCTTGTTCTTGCATGGATTAAATCATGAATCCAAAAACTCTATCACTTGTACAAATAAGACATTAGTCCTCATCAATGTTTGTCATTAATCAAAATTAAGACATTAAAAGCTTTAGGGCTTTCAGCATGTAATTTGAAAATCATTTCAAATACCCAACTCATGTTTTATCTAAATGAAATGCATTTTGAAAAACATTTCACTTTAATTGAGCAACCTATAGAACTTATTACTCATAGAGGTAGATCTAGAGATATCTAAGGATATATAAAATAATACTACACCTCTAGATCCTATCTAATCCAAAAACCGCTTATCTTCAATGCTAGATAACATCCGATCTTTCCTGAATACTTGAAACATTGATCTTGCATGGATTAGTCAGAAGAATCCTAAAAGACCAACACCTATAAAATTAAGACATTAGTCCTCATCAATGTTTGTCATTAATCAAAATTAAGATATTAAAAGCTTTAAGGCTTTCATACTTATAAATTAACTGATTTTTATTTTATTTAATGACCATATTTTGTTTAAAAATCAGTTAATTGTGTTATTTAATGGATATATTTCACATTTCTTTTCTATTTCTTTGTTTGTAAGTTTTTCAGTGTATTTTAATTCATTTTAGAAATAAAAAGATGGAGAAGAAATGTTGAAGAAGTAAAGAAAAAAACATCCACGTCATTTGATGATGTAGCGCAATCCAGAAGATGATATATGACAAAAGAGGCGCGCGTTAGCATCGCCCAAAACGCTGTCGTTTTGGACCAAAAACAAGAAGAAGAAAAAAAATCAAAGCACGAGAACGCATTTACAATCGGAAATGCTTTCTCAATTGGAAATAGTAGCACATCCAGAAGCACGACGTGGCCCAATAAGGACGCGACACGTGGCCTCACTTGGGAAAATTCGTCCACAATCTGAATTTTCAAAATTTTGGAGTGTGAAATTACCATTTGACCTCTGATTTTTGTACCTATAAATTACAAGCTTTTTTATTATTTCTTCACTAAACTTGCTCCAATCTTCTCATTTCTTTTGAATTTCTTTCTTTTATTATTATCTTCATATTAATAGAGTTGTCATAATTTTTAGAATAATTTTTCAAGTCTTTTTGTAATATTTAGAAAATAAATTTTGTCTGGATAATTTCAATATTTTCGAAGAGTTTTACCTTTTAATTTCTTTTTTCAATGTTTATAAATTTCATCTTATATTTATTAAATATGTATTATGAGCAATTTCTTTTTGTTAAATATATATATATATATATAACAACAAATTTATACATATGGATTATATATATCTATAAATGTTAAAAAATATATATGGGTACGAATGGTGAAGAAGCCTGTCGTACGGCTCTCAAATTTAAACCTAACAATTCCTATGTAGATAGGGAAAGTATAGATCGAATCCACAGAAATTTGTCAACTCTTAAATTAAAATCGTTAATCGTAAAAGGTTTTTGGGGTTTTGAGAATAAGGAAATGACAACAATTAAAATAATTTTTTTTTTTTGAGGTTTTGGATTTTGTAAACAGAATTAAAATGAAATTTGGAATACAAATGGTATAAAAAACGTTAGCAATGAACTAATATCAAGTTATATTTTTCATGGGATTAATCATAAATAGATACATTATTAAGTAATTGGTTTTAAAATCCCGATCAGCTCAGACAGATTTCTATCCTTACAAAATAGATTAATCACATCAGCTCAAATAGATTAATCTCTAATTTAATTAAACACCACTACCAACCAGCGTGTATAGGTTGCTCAATCAAATTGAATTAAACAAATAAGGCATCACCAACATTAAATTGTATATAACAATCAGCTTAATTATATACAATTTAAATTATATAATTCCGCTACTAATTTAATTAAGCCAAGAGCTGCAACTCAATTAAGCTATTAGATGCTACTTGAATTATTAATACAAGATTAATAATCCTAGCTATATAATCACATTCATTAACTAGATTGTCAATCCAATTAATTCACACAATTATATTGGTTAAAACAGAAATTATATAAATACTTAATTAATATATATAATATATATAAGTATATTAAATAAATACACACACACACATATATATATATATAAAGAAAGATTGGATTTATATTAACTAAGAAATTAGGCAGTTCAACCGTCAATTTAAATAAATTAAACTAAAAGTATGGAGGCTCGGCCTTCCATAAAAAAAAGAATTAAAGACATAAAAATATATTAAACTAGTTAGGAGGCTCGACCTTCCATAATACAGAAAATAAAAGACATAAAAGTAAATTAAACTAATAGGTGGCTCAGCCATCCATTTGCGATATTTAAAGTGCATAAAGCAAAATAAATAAAGACTAGGCGGGTAAACCGACCATAAATCCAGTTAAATAAATCCAAATAGAAATTAAGTACAAAGAAAATTATCTCATAATCTCATTTATTAATAACTTACACATATCCTTGCTAACAAAAGAAAATTACTCACAATACATATTTAATAAATATAAGATGAAATTTATAAACATTAGAAAGAAAATTTGAAAGATAAACTCCCCGGGAATATTGAAATTATCCGGACAGAATTTCTTTACTAAATATTACAAAAAGCCTTGAAATATTATTCTAAAAAATCTGGAAAATATACTAATATGAAGACAATAATAAAAGAAATAAATTGCAAAAGAAATAGAGAAGATTGGAGCTAAATTGGTGTTTTAATCATAAAAATAAGCTCTCTATTTATAGCCACAAAAATCAGGGGCAAAATAGTCATTTTTCACCCCAAAGTCTTGAAAATTTAGTTAGTGACCTAATTTTCCCAACTTCGCCACATGTCGCGTCCTCATTGGTCCAAATTGCGGTTTCTAGAAGCGCCACTTGTCACCTTCTGATTGCCACTTGTCATCTTCTTATTGCACCACGTCATCGGATGATATAGAATTTTTTTTTTTTAAACTTCTCCAACATTTCTTCTTCTTCTTTTTATCTCCATAATGAACTAAAATACACTAAAAAACTTACAAACAAAGAAATAGAAGGGAAACGTGAAATATATCCATTAAATAACATAATTAACCGATTTTCAAACAAAATATAGTCATTAAATAACATAAAAATCAGTTAATTTATTAGCACATCAAGTGAGTACTCATTAGATACAAACACCTTCTTCATCATCGTCATCCTCATCCCCGCTTATATTTGGTAATCTTCGTACCCATCGGATTGGGTACGGCATGAGACCCAACTCAATGTCTCCGTGCTATCTCTTGCCACAAGCTTCCCAATGCTAAAAAAAAAATCTTTCATATTCTTCAACAACTAATTAATTCCCTTGATGAATAAGTAAACTTATTATTCCAATAATGGCTAGCATATAGGTGCATTTTAGGAATATCATATCAAAATTACACGATTTCAACAATATTAATTATATTTTCTTAATCGATGTGAAAAATTAAATACACCTATCAAAATGGGATAGAGGGAGTAAATAGTAGAAGATTGTTTTTCATGTTCAATGGTTTACAATAACATTTTCAAGAAAAAAATACATTGAAATCACTAAATAATTATACTTTGTCTCAAAATATAAAATATTTTATACATTTTATGCATATTAAGATTAAAATACCTTCATTTATTATGTCATACTACTTTTTAGAAGCTTGAAACTAAATCATTTATTCTCTCTCCATTTAAAAGCATGAGTAATATTAAAAATAGCACACAAAATAATCCTCAAAAATAGTAAAATATTTTATATTTTGAAATAAAAAATTTACTTAAGTGATTTTATATTTTATGATGGATAGTATAGTTTTGCTTAATTTAGTCCCGGATTGTCAGTCAGCAAAACAAAGTTTGATAAAATTACTTTTTTGGAATCAACTCTATTAAACTAATCTACGTTTTTTCATACCTTTGTTTTTATAATTACATATTTTCATACCCAAGCCTCCTAATTAAGTAATTCTCCTTTCTACCTTCTGTATAGGGTTATTCCTTCCCCAAAGTCCATAACCCCTTTTTCTTTCATTGCCCTTGCCCATTGTTAAATTTACTAGATTTGTAAATCTACTATTGCATTATTGGCCTAACATCAACTTTAAACATAATTTAGCTCATATGGACAAGTCTTCCATGAAAAAGCAAAACATGAGTGAAACGGCATCCAATGAATGAGACACGCAATGGAATCAAGAGATGCTCAATAGACAAAGCAAAGGAGAAAATTTCAAAGGCCCCAAGGAGAAGAAGAGTAGGAGGGTGGAAAATCTCCACGCAAGCTGTTTGGCAACAACAAATACAAAGAAATAAAGAGAGTGGGTCAGAGGTGATGGAATCATTTCTGGTATAGAATAACCTAAGTGGGACATTTCATTTCAATTATCTGAATTGCAATTGACTCAATGCCAACCTAGAACCAGCTGCCCCCCCCCCCCCCCCCTCCATTATTGCTTTGACAAGAAACTAAATTAAAGAAGAATAAAGCATTTACTTTGAATCTTCTTTTTTTTTTTTTGAAAGTCATTTACTTTGAATTTTGTTTTCCTTTTTTTTTAATATTTGAGAGAGGTGAATGGGAATTGATCTCATGACCTTTCATCTTCATTTTTATTACATTTGGGAGAGCGGAATGGGAATTTAACCATGACAACCACCTTGGCTCCTTGATGATAAGAAGACTACACGTTTAGTGCGATAAATATTAAATTCAGGACTAATTGATGTCAATCAAATAAATCAAACACATAAATCTCACAATTTTATAGAATGAAATCCTTATAATGCTTATATTGAAGTCTATAAGCACATAGTCCTCGGCAGACTCTTAATAATCAAGGATGAACCCATATTTCCTGTTACCATATTAAAGAAACTATTTGTCATAGCTATTGTGTACCCAATATGTAATTATTGTTCAGGAACTGTATTAATTGAGCACACCGGTCATTTCTTGAGGCCTCCCCACCCAAGATATTCCAAAATCAATTCCTTCCATTGTGCTTTGCTAATGATAATTACTACCGAAGACAGTATAACAAGAAAGTGGACAGGAGCTAAGCCTAAGCTGTGGTTCTGGCTAGTTCTTGAAAATGTGTATTTAAATTGATGGATTGATTAAGTTCAATTTTGTCTCCACAACCCAGAATCTAGGCATCTGTCAAGGGTTGCAAAATCATAAGATCTTGGCCCTGGTGGCTTTGGTGTGTAAGCAGTGACCAACTAAATATTCAAGAACATCTTAAACATATACAGAAATAAAAACAAGAGAATTGTCTGATGGCATGCCTGATAAGATCAATCCACTGCAAATTCCAGAACCTTATCAGCCCATGAGCATGCTCAAAGGTTTCAGTTCTTCAAGAGCCAAAAGTTGAAATAACATTCGGGTGAACACCTCCACAAATCATGCAAGAAATCAAGCAAACAGAAGTTGCAGAAGTAAAGTTTCAGAAGGAAAAGAAAAACACCAAAACAGATTCAATAGAAGCAGAATTTCTAGCTGTAATTGTCATACTATTTTATTATACTTGAGATGAGTTAGTAGTTACATCCTCCTCATCCCCAACACCACCAACAGAGCATGGCACCATACACAGCACATATTTGACCTCATATCCACCCTTCACCAACAATACAACTCTTCCATATTTACCTAAACATATACTGACACAATAACATAGAATCCCAGCTCCTTCAACCAACCCCCATTACCAACCCTCCCCCCCAAAATAAACAAAGAAAAAACACCCTCCCAAAGATTTTACCCATCATAGATATGTACTCGTACAACAGTTGCTAGCAACATATAACTAGCTAAACTAGACATATAATTGACACATACTATTACCATATTATCTCAACTTCAATCCGCTTTACTTCACATTATCCCCTCTTTCTCAGATAATTCAATCTCTCCATTTTTTAAAAAATTCATGGAGAGAATGAGATCCAAGAAAAAAAGAGGAACCCCTAAGCGAATACTGAGATGTACACCCAACCTAAGACCTTATTCGAGGCGAAGCAAACGCCTCAAATCTCGGCTGGCGAAGTCATCATATTCACACCCTTGCTGTTGTTATTGGTATTAAAGAAAGAAGGCAGAGGAAGGGATTCTGGTGCAGGTGAAACTGCAAAAGCTGAACCAGCATAAAGAGAATCGCCATAGCCACCAACCGTGTTGAACTTGTTCTTGATAATCCCTCCTTTGATTTTGTCGCTATTGTTGCCTTTCTTCGTCTCAAATGAATCTAAAGACTGACCTCTTCTCAAAATCGTAACCCGACCCATTTCAACTCCATTCTGCAGCTGATGATTTGCAGATCTGTTGAAATGATTCTCCAACTCCACAGCACTCGATGTTCTCCTCGGAGTACTATTAAACTGCTGGTCTGTCGTTTGCTGGGTGGCGAATTTTCTCTTCGTATCCAGCCGCTCAGGCCGGTTCAACTGTTTCCGATTACCATAATTGTTAGTTCTCAGGTTTCCAAATCCATTTCCGTTCGTAAAAGAATTTTTCCGGCGATTAAACGCCGGCTGGCAAACCCGGAATCTTTCACCCAAACAATCTTGTGGTCGCAAACCTCAGTTCCCATTTTCCAACAAAAAAAACAAAATCCTAAAATTCCTTTTCGGCAAACGCTATACATAAGAAAAAACAAGGAAAGGAAACTATACAAAATTATAAGGATCTAAACATTCAACAAGAAGAAGAAAGATTGTTTGTCTCCTTTACCTTTCTTCTATATGAAATGAGACAAAAAAAGGGATTTTCGAGGAACGAGTGGAGATTTATAAATTATAACTTCCTTCAACTCCTCTTCTACAAAGGGAGGGAGAAGAAACCAATCAAACAAACAAAATTCTTGGCCTTTGATAAAGGGAGTATAGGAATGGGTTTGGAGGGCCGTTGAAGGATGATTGTATAAATACAAATAGATGTTGAGAAAGAAAAGATTGATGGGCATATATATATAAAGAAAAAGAGAAGGGAAGGAAAGAGGAAGGAGCGAAGGATGGGGTGAAAATGGCGAGTTACCACCGACCTTCGCTCTCATCAACGCGTGGAGAAAGGGAATAGGACAGAGGCAGAAGGATGATGGGCCCCTGCTCTGCAATTTTTATTAAAAGAAATACAAATATTTTTTTAAAAAAATAAAATAAAATAAATATATTTGTTGAAATTGTCAAGTAAACGTATCTGGACGTGAGGCAAGGATTTATTTTATAGTACATTTGAGTCAAAATAGTTATTTCCATCTCTTATTTTGATAAAATCCCTTGCTTCACAAATTCAACAAATAAAATTGGTTTTAAGGGACTAAATCGGTATATAATAGCATAATATACACTTATACACAATGAAATGAAAATGTAAAATATATTTGGAAAGGGAAAATAGCAAAAAAAAAAGCCCAAAAATATTTATTCAAGAGATGTAAATTAAAATCTAATGACATGGTAAATGATGATTTCACTTTTTTCCTTTTTTTGGGAATATTATTTTAACCTTTTGAGATAAAAAGATTGTACTTCTAATATTATAAAAAAAGATACCACTTATAAGTGGGAAATAATTACGTTGTGAAATATTTAATTTGAATTATTAAGTATTTACAATACATGTAAAAGTAATGATTGTTTACTAGTGGCTGCGGCCTCCATGAAACCCCACCCCCACCCCCCAACCAAAAAATAAAAGAATTGGTGAAACCTTTACCACATCTAACTATCGAAAGCCAAAAAAAAAAAACAGTACCACATGCATTTGAATTGAATATCTTCATTCGTCCATTCACTTAATATGATGAATTTGGATTAATTTATAGAGGTTTTCTTTCTTGGTTGACAGTTCAAGATTTCTTTTTCCTTTCTCTTTATTGTTAGTAATTTTTGGATAAAAAGAGAGGTAGTTGATGATTTACAAGAAATACAAAATACATGTATGATTGATAGAGTCCAGGTTGCAAATGAATTTAATTTTCAAAATTAAGATCTTTAATTTCATATTCATTCATTTAATAATTATGTTTTATAAATCTATTCACTTGGCTGTTATAAAACATTTTAATATTTATTTGTTTATCTGACTTTCACCAGAAATGACAATAATATTAAAATTTATACAAGTGTTTGGTATAATTCTGAGTATTGTTATTGAAGTGTTTGATTTTTATTGTTAATTTATTTTAATGGAAATTTACTTTTCTATTCGAAAAAAAAATAATAGTCAAGTTATCAAATTTGCAGCTGCGTCCACCAGACTTGACCTGTTTTGTGCCAATTTGCAACGTCGCTTTCAAGAAACCAAACCCTGGTTTCTTTCCCACCATTTCAACCTTATCCTTCGGGATTTCCCTTATAAGTAGGGACTTGATTTATTCACAAATTCAATTTTCAACCACCAAATTTCACAATCTAGGATATGTTCGTAAATGAAACAAACGAAGAAGATTAGAAGAAACACCAATTCGAGGTAAGACCTTTCAACAGCAAGAGTATCTGTTTGAATTTATTAAAAGTTTGTTTGTTTACTATTCAAATTCAAATAAGAATTTTAACTTAGATTAATATTCGAATAAAATATGAAAATGCTCCCAACAATTCAAGTATTTACAAGTAATATAATATTATTTTTATATTCATACTAAATCTATTTCCATTAAATTAAAATGATTTTGTATAAGTAAATTTAATAAATCACATATTATATATAGTATTATCCTAACCAATACATGTGAAGAAATAACTCAAAAATTTATGTTGTTGCATATTAATAAATATATATTAAGTGATTTGTTAAATCAATATTATTTTTCTTCACTGTTTAAACAAATAAAAAAGTTCATAAAATTTTCTCTCTTTTAGTAATATTTTATCTCAATTTATGAGAGTTAATAAAAAATTAAATGTTAATTAACAAAAAAAGGGCAAATTTTACTAAAGTAAAAATATTAAACTTCCTTCGTCTTATAATTGAAGCAATATGCTCCTGATTTATTTAATTTTATCAAAATAGTATAATTAATAGACTTAATTTCATTAAGCCCTTTAAACTTTTCATGGAAAACAAACTCCCATCAATCTTTCAATTGTCTTTATATGCCCCTCTCATATTTTCAATTATTTTAGCTAAGTATTATTTTTATTACAATTTATCATTTTTTATCAATTAATCTTTTTATTTTTTATTAACTCTCTAAATTAAGATAAAATCTTATTAAAAAAGAAAAAATTATGAACTTTTTTATGTGTTTAAACATGTGAGGATATTGTTTTTGAATTTAATACATTAGAAAATTTAGAACAATTGAGAAAAGAAAAAAATTGTTTTCTTTATAAAAAAATCTTTTTTCTGCTGTTTTAATTTTATAATGCATTTAATTAAGATTTTTCCTTCACATGTTCAAGCAAAAAAAAGTTTATAGAATTTTTTAGTAATATTTTATTTAATTTATGAGAGTTAATAAAAAAATAAAATGTTAATTGACAAAAAAAATAAAAATAAATGTAATCAAAATTATATTTAACTAAAAATAATTGAAAAGATGAAGGGCGGCATATTGAGACAATTGAAATATTGATTAGGAGTTTATTTCTCATGGAAAGTTTAAGGGAGTTAATGAATCCTGAATAGATTAAGGAGACATATTAGTACAATTAGAAGATGAATGAAGTTTAGTATTTTTGGATAAAAGATAGAGACGGTTTAGTGAATTTATCCCAAAAAAATTATAAATATTAATAAAAATTATATTTAACTAAAATAATAACAAAGTTGAATGGAACATATTGAGAGAATTAAAATATTGAAGAAAAATTATTTTCTATGAGAATTTTAAAGAGTTAAATGAAATTAAGTTTAAAAATTATATTTAATTAAAATAATTAAAAAGTGAAATAGTGCGTTATTAAAAAACGATTGAAAGACTGTGGGAATTTGTTTGTATTAAAAAAATTAAATGGATAATGGAAATTAACCCTTTTTCTTGTTGAGTTAAAAGAAAAGACAAGGAAAAAAACAACAAAAAACATGGAGGAACAATTGTCGGCCAAGAGGGAAAAATAGGGTGGGAGTCGTCGTGAAAATGTCTTGCATGAAAGGCCATTGGCGTTTGATTAGGCAAAAATAATAATAATGAAACACCAAACATGATTTTCTAAAATCTACAGGCTGAGAGGGGGATTAAGTAACTAAAATAGCATTCAGGACCTAAAATCTCTTTATAAAAACTCTTGTGATTAGACCATCCCCTTATCCTTCCATTTTATTCTCTCTCTCTCTCAAACACTCCCTCTCGGCTATCACTCTCTCCCTCACTTAGCAGAAATTTTGCTACTTGTCCACTCCAAAAGCCTACAATCTTCTTCAAATAACCTCATACACTATTTGTTATATCATCCACTTCATAGAAGGGCCTTTTTGGCTTGAAAAAAGGTGATTTTGGCAAGAATATCAAAATTGTCTAGCTTTGTCATATCTTCTGGTAAGTATCTTTCCACTCAAAGATCAAGTATAAGGCTTATGTTTTTTGTGGATAAGATTTTTAAATTATTTACTTCAATTTTTTTTGTTGAAATGAAAGGTTATTCTAGAACTAGAAGAGCTTTCACGAGATAAAGATCAAACTTTTGAACAAACAATGTTTAGTACAGTGAAGGCTTATATCACCTAATCACTGTGAATGGCACCTCTATTGAGATATGTCCATCACCAAGAAAAGATCACTTTTTTCCATACAAATGTGCTCATTGTAAAAATGGGGAAAAATATTTCCTGTATGTCTTGAATCTGGCTTTAAAAAATTATATAACTAGTTAAAAATGG
>SRSM01000379.1:0-46449 GCA_019593545.1 Apocynum venetum
AATTAATTAAAAGATCAATATTTTAGTCTTTTTCGGACCTTATTTCTATCTAATTTTGTTTCAAAATTAATTTTTTTTTTTAAACAAAAGTTTCTGTGAAAAGGCCATCAATTTAATCTTCATGTAAATTAACTCCCAAATTCCCCCAAATAATCATTTTTTTTTTCCACAATAAGTATTTAATTGAAACTTTAAAAATTCGTGAACTTATATTGAGAAGTTCTATAATTTTGAGAGAGTAATCTCCAATTTTTTCCTTTCAGAAGTAATCGTCACCATTCGTCCCAATCTCTTGCTTTTGCTTTTGGGGAATTGAATTGACCTAACTTTTTATGGAAGCTTCCTTCAATGATATAGTAAAAGATCAAGTGTGACATAAGTGAAGTTGATTAAGTTTTTTTTTTTTTTTTTCATTTCAATATACAAAATTTGATAGTACCATGAATATACTCTTATTGTATATTTGGTTTTCAATTGAAGATATATAATAAGGATATATATAAAATTGGAAAATAATGAACTAGTTTGAAATGTGAAAATACAATATAAAATCATTATTGGCCATATATGAATTCGAGAAATTGTAACATGTTTATTTGCCCAATATCATACGGTGCTTTGATCGTGAAGATTTATCTAGTGATATGATCAATAAAACTTTCCATCTCTAAAGTAGTTACACCATTTTTAGTCACGGATTGCTTGACAACAGTGCTCAGTTCCTTAGCTCTCTGCCTTAATTCATCTCCTTCAGCGGAACCCATCAATTTTTTTACAGCACCTTCAACTGCTTCTGATTTCACAATTCCATCATTTTGATCTGTATATTCCCTCACAAGCAGACCAATTTTTAATACACGTGACACGAGTACGGCATTCTGTGGCTGTTCTGAATGCACTGGCCATGCTGCAATTGGTACTCCCATGGATATGCTCTCTAAGATCGAATTCCATCCGCAGTGACTCAAGAAACCTCCACCTCCCGTAGAGGGATGCCCCAGAATTTCCAATTGCGGTGCCCAATCCCAAATGATTATTCCTCTTCCTTCAACTTCTTTTCAAACCCTTCGGGTAGTTGAGGTCTCCTAGTTTCATCCTCTGAATAATCTGCTCTGTCTGCATATCTCAGAGCCCAAATGAAATTGTGCCCACTTCGTTCCAATCCCAGAGCTATCTCTTTGACTTGTTCATCTGAAAAAGACGTGACCGTGCCGAATGCGACAAATAAAACCGATTTCGGGTGTTGTTTATCAAGCCACTCCAAGTGTTTGTTAGAGGTTTTCCTTTGAGGGATGGACGTGGGAGTGAAGGGACCAATTGCCCAATGCTTGTCAGTATCATGTAGCTTTTCTTTTGCTAGGAGATCAAGAATTGACCTTCTACTCTTCTACTGCTATGCTCTGCAACTATTGTAAAGATTTCCATGGCAGTCATTTCTCGAGTTAAATTGCTCTCTGATGCGCTCCAATGAAGGTTGTGGGCCAAAGGCTTCTTCATCTAATGGTGGAAGATCTTTCGCTGGTTGGCCCTGAATGAGAACAGGTTTTCCTGCAAATACGGAAGCAAGATAATACACACTAAAAGCTGGGAAAACGTGGAAACAGTAGGCCTCTACATTGGGTATGGAAACAAAATCTCGTAACAGTGGAAGCATGACAAAATCAATCAATGAGAACAACTCTCTTTGATGCTTCTGCAAGCATATGTAGGAAATCTCTAATGGGGCAATAAATATTAACGATGGGTTCAACTAATGAAAACAAGTGTGAGGGAAATTTGATAGGGTCATTGGGATCTGGTGGAGGGGCGTCAAAAGAGGTTATCGGAATGTCATGAAAATGGAGGTTAGAAATGGAAAGAGGATCCCAGCCTGTGCCCGAAGCTTTGCCTGGCGATTATGGGTTGGAATGCCTACAAAGTGTACAGGCAAGTCATAGGATGAGATGATACGAGAGAGATGGAGAAGTTGGTTCTGATGTCCTTGAAATGGTAGCTCACGATGACCACGGCCACTTGGCTTCATCCCCTGTGGGCAGAATTGTCAGATATTTGATGGTTTGCCATTGGAGAATTTTGGCAATGAAACAATGAATTCTCGTTGCAAGATTAATAATGGTTCTCGTATTGAACTATATGTGTTCACATGATTGAAAACAGAATCATGTTTCAATATATAGGCATAGCTTTTGTTTCCTTTTTCTTTTTCTTTTGTTTGCTCATTAGATGTTTTTTTTTTTTTTTTTTTGTACGTTGCTATTTAATGATATACATGATCCCTTAAAGTTTTGAATTTTTTTTTTCCCTGTTAAAAGTTTTCACACGTTGTTTAACTAGAATAATTTCTACCAATAAATAGGCATTAAACATTTAAATTGTTGAAACATTACATTAACTTGAAATAACATTGAGATGAGTAATAATAGCACGACACAAAATGCATAAATAGATGTTGTTTATAATTGGAAAGGTTATTTGGTGTGGCTCGTGCATAGGTTATAATTAAGGACTTACCAAAAAGTATGATGAAGATTTATTTGTGCGTGGAGATTAAATAGAAGTGTTTATTGTGTCATTTTATGTCGTATTAATACTAGATAATTACAATTAATACAATAATTTGAACATGATATGATAAACAAATGTGTGAAATTTACATTAGGAATACAATTCACAAATTAATATAATAGCACGACATAAACATGATAATACAAAATTAAATAAATAATGCATCAATTTACCAATCACCTAATGACACAAAACGATATCTATTATCTGTTTGCACTTTTTGTCATCAAACATGATATTTACTTATTTAAATTATTAAAAAAATAAAATATCTAATTCTAACATGTTTAACAAACAAGTCAACAACAATACAATTTTACCTTTTAAATTTGGATCTTAAAATATAAATTTATTATTATTATTATTATTATTATTTATTATTATTTAAAATAGAAAATGGATTGAAATCACGCTATCATATCGAAACAATTTCAATTCAAATACGATAATAGCTTATCGAGTTGACATGATTTCAATTCGAACACGAAAACTCCTCACACTAATTCGTTATTAATGTGTCAAATTCGTATTGTGTTTGCAAATTGTGTTGAATATTAAAGCTACTAATTAGAATCAACAAGATGAAAATATTTGGAATTCTTTTTATTTTCAATAATAGAAATACCGCACCTAGTTAAAAAAGTTTATCAATTTCCCATTTGGGTTAGTTTTTAATAAAAAAAATTATATTATGATATTTATTCTTCAATCCAAAATTCACACTAAAAAATTAAATTAAATTCCTTCTAAATCCTACACGTAAGTGTCACACCTTTATACTAATATAAATTTCTTAATACTGTTTAATTTAAATTACATAAATAAACAATCAATTAAAAAATATAAAATCACTATGTTCAGTACGTGAGACCCTTTTAAATCAAATCAAATATTAAATAGAAAAATTCAAAATATAATCAAAATTTATTTTCTACATTCATTACAACTAAAATTTTAAGATTCAATCCAAAACAATTGAAAGCTGAAACAGTGACTAGTGAATGAAACAGAGAGGACGCAAGCAATGAACTGGTGCGAATCCAACATAGTTCTTCGTATAAATAATCTCAAACATATCGTGCTTCAATCCTGAAGATTTATCTAATGATATGAGCAATAAAACTTTCCATCTCTGTAGCAGTGGCAGTATCATTTTCCGTTACTGATTGCTTAACAGCAGTGCTCAATTCTGTAACTCTCTGCCTCAGTTCATCTCCTTCAGCGGAACCCATCAATCTTTTTAAAGCTCCTTCAACTGCTTCTGATTTCACAATTTCATTATTTTGAACTGTACATTCCCTCACAAGAAGACCAATTTTAAGTACTCGTGATACGAGCATGGCATTCTGTGGCTGTTCTGAATGCACTGGCCATGCCGCAATTGGTACTCCCATGGATATGCTTTCTAAGACTGAATTCCATCCACAGTGACTCAAGAAACCTCCCGTAGAGGGATGTCCCAGAATTTCCAATTGGGGTGCCCAATCCCAGATGATCATTCCACTTTCTTCAACTCTCTCTTCAAACCCTTTGGGTAGTTGAGGCCTCTTAGTTTCATCTTCAGAATAATCTGCTCTGTCTGCATATCTCAGAGCCCATACGAATTTGTGCCCGCTTCTTTCCAATCCCAGCGCCAGCTCTTTGACTTGTTCATCTGAAAAAGATGTAACCGTGCCGAATGCGACAAATATAACCGATTTTGGGTGTTTTTGTCAAGCCACTCCAAGTATTTGTTGGAGGTTTTCCTCTCTAGGATGGATATTGGAGTAAACGGAACCACCAATTGCCCAATGCTTTTCTGTACCTTGTGCCTTTTCTTCTGCTAGGAGATTAAGGAATTGGCCTTCTATAGCTCTGCACTATTGTAAAGATTCCCACCGTTGCACCTTTTGGAGTTGAATTGCTCTCTGGCGTACCCCAACAATCCTTGATCGCCAAAAATTCTATCTACTAATGGAAGATCTTTTTCTGGTTCACCAGGAATGGGGACAGGTTTTCCTGAAAATACACGGGCAAGATAATAGACACTAAAAGCAGAGTAAACGTGAAAGCAATAAGACTCTGCATTTGGTATGGAAGAAACATCCGGGGCCAGCCAAAGCATGTTTAAAATCAATAATGAGAACAACTTTCTTTGATGTTCTTGCAAGCTTACGTAAAAGCTCATTAGTGGGCTCAGAGAGATGAAACATGGCCTCGCATATTGCAAGCAAGTGTGAGGGAAATTTGTTATTGGGGTCTGGAGGTGGGGCGTCAAAGGAGGGTATTGGAAAGTCATGGAAATGGAGGTTAGAAATGGAAAGAGGATCCCAGCCTTGTGCCCGAAGCTTTGCCTGGCGGTTATGTGTTGGAGTGCCAATGAAGTGGACAGGTATGTTGTAGGATGAGATGATATGAGAGAGATGGAGAAATTGGTTCTGGTGTCCCTGAAATGGGAAGCTCAAGATGACCACGGCCACTTTTGCTTCATCCCTCTTGGGGGTAGAATTGCCAGATATTTGATGGTTTTCCATGGAGAAATCTGCCAATGAAACAATGAATTCTTGCTGCAATATTAACAATCTTTCTTGTATTGAACTATAAAGTAGACATGAATGAAGATAGAATCATGTTTCAATATATAGATAGTTATCTGCATGGATGAATCTTGTACATGACAAAATTTCTTTTCTCTCTTAATTATTGAGACACGAAGATATGCTCCAAAAGAAATTCGCCAATTTCACAATAATAATGAAGAGTTGGAAAATAATCCATTAGTATTGGGTCACTGCTTTTGAAAACTGTAACGAAAAAAGTTGTAAAAATTAATCCATTACTAACATATCCCTACTTTTAACTATGAATTCTTGTTGCAATATTAGCAATTCTTTCTCGTATTGAACTAAAATGTAGGCATGAATGAACTTAGAATCATGTTTCGATATAGAGGCGTCATCCAGGTGGATCTGATATGTATACTTAAAATAATAATTTTTTTAAAAAGAAAATGTTAAAATGAAATATTAAAAATGATTGGCAATAAAATAACTCGAGATTTATGTAATTATAATTGCCTTCGTTTAAACTTTGTTGTTGATTTAAATAATGCATCTCTTTCTTTTTATTATTAATATAATTAACATATTTAATTGTTAGTCGTGAAATGTTAAGAAAAAAATTATTTGTTTTTAAAAAAATGTATAACAAAGAACTATAAATATGGCAATTTTGAATAATAGAATAATATATTAATTTTTAAAAATAAACTTTTTTAAAAAAATTAGTAACTTTGGGGGGGGGGGGGGAATAAACTATCAAAATGGAAGCTTAGTACGGTGGTCCGAAGGAAGAAATCAGAGCAAAGTGTCAAAGTGACTTGGACAACGATGATACTACTTTTCAGCTTTTGGGAATTAAATTGGACTATTTTTCTATGGAAGCTTCTTTTAAAATATACTAATTACGTGGATTAGAAATTCCAACTATCTAAACGAATCCCTAATACGGTGATCAAGAAGGAACAATTAGCAAGGAGCATGATTGGCCGAGTGCAGCAAGGCTGACATCTAATGGCGCAATTGGAGATTCATATTTAGACAGGCTTGTCGTGCTACCAAAATAATCCTTATTTTGGTACTAATTCTTTTGTGGATAATTCGATTAGGATAATTAGGAACATTTTTTGCTAAATGTCCTCGGAATTTACTCATTAGTATAAAGATCTCTCTTCCCATAAAAACATAAAAGGAACAAATCATAACAAAGTTTTCTACTTTTGGGATTTGATTGAACTAACTTTTTACTAGTCTCATTATTTGTGACCCATTTTTGCCTTTCAACTTGAGGTCCACTTTTCTTTTTCTTTTTTTTCCGATAAATAGATCCATTTGTTATTTATATGTATTGTTAAATAATTAATTTAATCACTGAATAAACATCTAAACTTTTAGAGTATATAAGAATTAGCATAATATTAGAATGGAAAGTCTTGTATTCAAACTTCTATTTTCGTACATCAAAATAGAAGTTTGTTATTAAAAAATTGTGTTTAATGATTATATTTTACATTTTGATAGAACACGTGAAAATTTAATAAACCTACACATACATATATATATATATATATATATAGTCTTTTATGTAAATCACTTTATACATGTTAGATTTGTTCATTGAGTCAATCACGAAACGTTATTTTGTCAAGTGAGAATATATATTGTTTACCTTTTCTATTCTTTTTTTATAAGATCGTTTTAAGTAATTTAACACAGATTAATAAATTATTTTACTTCTCATTATATCTTTATTTATTTTAGTATTTTTTAGAAATATAAGTATTTGTTTTATCTTTCTCTCTTTCAATAAAATAACGGTAAATTTAAAATAACATACACAATAGCTTTAAAAACTAATAAAAAATATTATAATTAAGTATAAAAGATTTTGTTTAATATATCTTATAAAGAGAGAGAGAGAGTAGTACATTTTTAATTCAATCATTTCTTTGCCAAGGGGACCCTTGGCAATGGGAAATCAAAAAAAAATTCTAAATCATTACAATTTATGATTTTTATTTTATTTTAAAATTTAAATATTTTATATTTATAATAATTCAAGTATTTATTTATATTTTACCATCACTATAGACATTTTCAATGAAAAAAATCACATATTTTGGGATTTCACCTCCATTTTCAAAAAAAAAAAAACCTTTTAAAGTAGGAGAAAGATATAAGATATAAAAATTTAAATAAAAAATATAAATGGTGAATGTAAATAATTGTAAATTTTGCTAATTCACCCCTCGCTGATGTCATACTTTTTAGCCTTGAGATTCAACTTTCAAGCAAAAGCAACCATTGGCAATCGGGCGAATTGGGCCAGAGTCCCCAACTTTAAATATTAATCCCCATTCATGTTCCGCCTTCACATCAAAATTTGGAAATAGGCTCCGTCCCCGCCCCGTCCCGTTTGATTTCGCTTTGATCTCGTTTGACTCATGATGTCAATAAATACTTAGTCAATAATATAAACTCCTTGTAATCTACAAAAGTTAATAATATAAATTCATAATTAGTTAAGTATATAGTTAATAATATAAAATTATTTAAATCAATATATTATAATATAAATTATAGTTATATTTTTTAAAAAAAATGTTCACATATATTTACATAAATAATAATATATTAATATAGTTAATAATATGACTAACGATTACTTAGTCAATAATATAAACTCATTTTATTTAATTTTTTAGTAACCAAATGGATAAGATGATTTTTTTAAAAAAACATTAGAAATAAAATAACATTTTTATTAAAGATATAACTGAAGCCGAAACCGGGGATTTGCAGGGCGAATCCCCACGGGGCTTCAACGGGAAAAAATAATCCCCGCCTCTGTCTCCGTCCCCGCTAATCTCCACTTTTTAGAACCCATATTCAACTCCGGCCCCATAAATTCGGGGAATCCCTACTTCAATAGGACGAATTAAAGCGGATCCCCGCTAATACTCATTTTATTGTCATCCCAAATATAAGGGTCTCCTTGGTTCAAAAGTGGAGAGGGAGGAGAAATAAAATATTTTTATTTGGTTTATAAGGAAATGAGAGAAAAAATATATTAAATTGATTATTAATTCTCATAATATTTTTATAGTAATAAATTATTTATTTTATTAATAAGAGTAGTTTAGTAATTATATACTTATTTTTTCTTCCTCTCCAAATTTCACCACTTTTGGAGAGGAAGAAAATGAAGGAATAAGAACTTTTATCTCAAATTTTTCTTTTCCTCTCCTCAAAAAAGTGAACCAAACACAATTTTTAAAAAAATTTCTCCCCTCCAAGTTCCCCAACCAAACTGACCATTTTGTCATTGTCAATAAGATTAATTATTGAAATTTACAGGGTCATTGATTTCATTTTTTAGAAGGGTCATTGCATGATTTTCATTAAATTATTTGTGGGGTTCTTTTTTATTCCAGAAAATTTTATTTTATATCAAACCTTTTTTAGGGATATTTTAAATCAAACTTGATAATGCCATATGAAAATTTTATTATAACAATTACGATATACATAGAATAACTTCTTTTCTTTTCTTTTTGCTTTTGTGATGAAGTGCTTTCTTCCATAACCTTTTTACTTTTTTATGTCAATCTAAAAAGTTCAGAAAAAGTTGTTTTCGATAAACTACTCATAATACTTTTCATTGATATGCTTATTTCTTTTGAGAAAAAAAATTATTGTTTTAATTTATTGATGTCACTGAAATAAAATAATATATCAATTTTAAATATTTAAATTCACAATACTATCTGAAAATGCACACTAAATATATTTTTCCTTGCACAGTAGCTTCAAACACAAGGAGAAATAAGTTAAAAACTCTTTATACGAAATTGAATATTTATTTTTAAAAAATAAATACTCTGTACGTTATGAATTGAACGTTCACTTTAAAATTAGTAAAATTTAGAAATAAATATTAACTTTAATAAAGTTACAACAATATTTCATAATTAGTAGTGTGATATGTGTTAGTGTCATTTAATCATTTAAATTAAAGAGAATGTCAATGGATAAAAATTATGATTATCTTAAAAATATTTTTAGACAAATCAAAATAAAATGTGAATACTCAATTTCGAACGAATATAATATTTTTTATTTAAAATTTTATTGACATACTATCACTAACTACATAATGACAAAAAACAAATAATGATAAAGTAATAATTTCATTAAAGTAAAAAAAAACTTTAATTTTTTTATTAAGTAAAAACTAAACATTCAATTCAAAGGGAAAAATAAAATAAATTTAAACAAATTATATGTAACAAGTTTATATATTAAAGGTTCAAACGTAAATTATAAATAAAGGATATATCGACTAACTGAGCTAACTCCAATTCACCCAAATAAAATAAAACTAATCTAACTCCATTTATTCTTATTCGTCCGGACAACAAGCTAGAGGGCATTACATTGCTTGTATTTTTATTGTTTAATATTACACACTTGCTCCTAATGCATTGTTTGGGTATTGACTGTACTAAACGATCCCATTATCCGTTGCTTTTTTCTTTCTTTTTTTGAAAGTGACTGAAATTTTTTAAGTGATTGAAAAAATATCAGTTAATTTTTTTAAAAAAGTTACTTGAACAAGAAATTCATTAAAATAATTTAATAATTAATAATACTAAACTTGGCTTGATGTCAAAAATAGAAATTTCGTATAATAATCTATAATACTAAATCAAGATTTATATTGAAACTAAAAGGTTATGTATTATAGACAATAATACCAGGTTAAGCTGATATTAAAAAAATTGTATCATAATTAATTATACAGGTCTTTTTTTTTTGTCAAAAAAAAAAACTGTCCAAATAGGCAAATACAGCCCTTTAAAGGAAAGATTGGTTATAAAGTTTGTTGCTTTTTGTATAAGTAAATAATTATGTATGACCCGCGATTAAAGGGAATTTTCAAACACAAATAAATTGTGCAATTTCACGTTAAATATTAAATAATACACCCACTCGAAACCTAACAAACCTTATTCAATTTTCTTTTTTCTTTTCTTTTGATATGATATAATAAAAAATTAATGTAACTATATTTTCAAAGGATCGTATAAACTACAATCTAATCTCAGACCGAGGCTCAAGGAGAGGAATAACGAATAAACAGAGAAAGTATGTGGCAAATTAGTGGTGGGCTTTTCTTTAGGAAGGAGGCTTAAGTTTCCTATTTCAAACTTGATTCATCCATGAATACAGATCCATTACTAAAAAGTTCCATAGAAAAGTTAAATCCGGTCGAAATTTTATTTATGATGACATATATTAACTATTAAATATAATTTATTTTTATTTATTAATTACTTTTTTATAATAATAAAAAAATTAAACATTACATCTCTTTAACAAAATAAATTTTTTTATTCTAAAAAATATCAGCTCCCATAAAAGAATTCAATGTCCAAAATGCTACTTTCTTAAAATACAAATATTTAAATAGAGTAATTGGTGAATTTAGTTCATAACATTTAATTTTTTTGTCTATTAGGTTCATAACTTTTAATTTCTATAGATTAGGTCCATAACATTTAGTTCTTTTGTGGTTTAATTCATTCTTTTACAATTCAGCC
The DNA here is from genome assembly GCA_019593545.1 of Apocynum venetum. Classification (NCBI taxonomy): domain Eukaryota; kingdom Viridiplantae; phylum Streptophyta; class Magnoliopsida; order Gentianales; family Apocynaceae; genus Apocynum; species Apocynum venetum. The sequence goes on from SRSM01000379.1 coordinate 10,706, forward strand.
AAAATACGGACAAGCCAACGCGGGAGTTGACCGTTCAGGTGTAAAATTGGAACATCACAAATTTGGATAAAAGAAATTGGGGATTTTAGGCCTAAGAATTTAATTTTTAGCGGAATAGGTCCAATTTTTTTACGATTTTGATCGCTTTTCTATAATTCCGTCAAAACACCCCCTAATGAATATTTATGATAATTCTCAAATAAAATTATCTTCAAATTCAAATTTGAAATTTTCTAAGGCAACAACAATAACAAATCATTAACCAAAATATATGACAAATAACCCAAATGTAATTAAATATACATCTAAATTCCAAACAAGACCCAAAATCAGTTATATTTGTTTCATTCGGCACGTCTACTTCTTTACCAGATGAACAAGCGAAAGAGATAGCTCTAGGATTGAAACGAAGTGGACAAAAGTTCATGTGGGTTCTGAGATGTGGAGACAGAGTAGATGATTTTGAAGGAGAAGATATGATGATTCAACTACCAGAAGGGTTTGAAGTTGGACTTGACGGAAGAGGAATAATTATTCGAGGTTGGGCACCCTAATTAGAAATTCTGGCACGTCCCTCTACGGGAGGTTGCATGAGTCACTGCGGATAGAGTTCGTGCATAGATAGCATATCCATGAGAGTACCAAATGCAACTTGGCCAATGCATTCGGACCAACCACTGAATTCCATTTTCATAACACGGGTTCTGAAAATTTGTCTCCATGTGAGGGAATGCACAATTCAAGCAAATGAAATTGAGAGATCAGAAATGGTTGAAGAAGCTGTAAAAAAGATTGATGGCTTCTGAAGAAGGAGATGAAATAAGGAAGAGGGTTGAGGAATTGAGCAATGCAGTCAAACAGTCAGTAACAGAAGACAGTGCAACTATCGCTGAAAGGGCGAGTTTTATTGCTCATATTACCAGATAAATCTTTATAAGTCCAAATAAGTTCTTTCCGGAATTGGAGGAACAACATTATGACTTCATCGAAGTCGAAGTAGTGAATTTTCTTCTATCCGTTTGTATTATAAATTCCATACCACTCTATTTGCAATTGATTCATGCCAACATAGCAAGATTTGTTTCATGGCAAATTGGCCAATTTAGTGTACTTTTTCATGTTTTTGGATAGTTGGCAAAAAAACTATCCAAAATATGTGTTTAAGTATGAGTTGATGAGGGGAAGTGATGAGTGTTTTCAATCTGCCATGAAATTGGTTGATTTTGATCATTTTGTAAATTTCGGCTATTTTGACCTATTTTTCAGTTTTTTTATTTATTTGGAGACTCAACTCTTCAAATGAAAAAAATTTGAGAATGTTAGAAGTTTAAGAAAATGATTAGGTACTCAACTCTCCAAATGAAAAAGTTTAGAACCTTAAAATTTGAGATATTAGAACCTTAAAAAAAAATAAGGATTCTAGGTCTCCAATCAAAAAAAGCTTTGACTACTAAATTGGCCAATTTGCTTTTGTTTCATTCTATCATTCTATTTTTTCCAGAATTAGTAATTGCTTTCGGAGGGGCTACTAAATTGGCCAATTTGCTTTTGGATATTTTGGGCCCGGGGGAGGACAAGGGCAGCCCAATTTACTATATTACGGTGCAATGATCCTGGTTTGGAACAGGCGGCACCGTTATTGACTTTTTGTATAATTTGAATGAAGATAAATGCAACAATTAATTCTTTACTTAATAAATTGTTATTTTTAAGAAAAAAGAAAAGGGAGCATACTAAACTGGAGTTTATTTTCGTAAGAGAGAAAACTACTCATTAGCGCTCCAAACTGGCCATGGTAGGGTAAGATGATTGATAGAGTGAGTATAACCGCTGGTGAGAAAAGAAAAAGAAAAATAAAAAATCAGGAATTTCAGAATTTTTAAACTGAATTCCGACGCCGTAGATTTGGCCACCGTTGCATATCAGTGAAGTAGCACATGGTTGCATATAAAAAAATATTAAAAAAAAATATTTGGGTAATTCAACTTGTAGGTTTTCTAAAACTCCTGACTTTTTAATAAAAAATTTTAAACCTTCTAAATTCGTCATTTAATAAGTAATGGTTAGTATTACTGTCTTTTTTGCGACTCTTTCTTCGTTTTTGTTGTCGGATGAATACTTTATAACTTGTTGGATGATAGTCTATGTAATGCTGACTGGAGTAAATTAAATTGATGGTGACTTGAAAAAGATCCGTGAATCATAACCTGTATTTCAATCTACAGTTGAAAATTGGGAATGAACTGGTACGATATTGGAAATACAAGGGAATACAAGAAAAATCACTGCTTAGATGAACTCATAATGTTCTTATTTTAACTGGGGATATGCTTTAGACATCATAAAGATTTATCTGGTGATGTGAGCAATAAAACTCTCCCTCTCAGCGAGAGTAGCACCGTCTTCACTTACAGATTGCTTGACAGCTTTGCTCAAATTTTCAGTCCTCTTCCTCATTTCATCTCCTTCTGCGGAAGCCATCAATCTTTTTACAGCTTCTTCAACCATTTCTGATCTCACAATTTCATTTACTTGAGTTGTACATTCCCTCACAGGGACTCCAATTTTCAGTACTCGTGTAATGAGAATGGCATTCAGTGGTTGGTCTGAATGCATTGGCCAAGCTGCAATTGGAACTCCCATGGATATGCTCTCCATTAATGAACTCCATCCGCAGTGACTCATGAAACCTCCTGTAGAAGGATGGGCCAGAATTTCCAATTGGGGTGCCCAACCTCGAATAATTATCCCCCTTCCTTCAACTCTCTCTTCAAAACCTTCTGGTAGTTGAGCCATCCTATCTTCTCCTTCAAAATCATCTACTCTGTCTGCATATCTCAGAACCCACATGAAATTTTCCCCACTTCGTTCCAATCCCAGAGCTATCTCTTTCACTTGTACATCCGGTAGAGAAGTAGAAGAGCCGAATGAAGCAAATATAACCGATTTTGGCGGTTGTTTGTCAAGCCACTCTAAGCATTTGCTAGAGGTTTTCCTGTCAGGGATGGATACCGGATTAAAAGGACCGACAGCCCAATGCTTGTCTGTATTAGTTAGCTTTTCTTCTGCAAGGAGATTAAGGAGTTGACCTTCTATAACTCTAGAGGTATTGTAGATATTCCCTTGGTTCCACTTCTTGGAGTTGAGATGCTCCCTGAAATACTCCATGAAGTCTTCTGGCCCAAAAACTTGATCGAGTGGTGGAAGATCTTTTATTGGTGCACCATCAATGAGGAGAGGTTTTTCTTCAAACGTGCGAACGAGATAATGCAGGTCAAAAGCAGAGATAGTATGGAAGCAGTAGGACTCTGTTTTTGGTATGAAAGAAACATCCGGGAGCATCCAAATCATGCTAAAATCAATAATGAGAACAACTCTCTTGGATGTCTTTGTAAGCTTACGTAGAAGAGCGATAATATTCTTACGGAGATGATACATGGAGGAAACTAGTGAATTCAGGTGTGAGGGAAATCTGTCAGGGGCATTGGGGTCTGGAACTGGGGCATCAAAAAGGGGTATAGGTAAGTCATGGAAATGGAGATTGGACACAGTAAGAGGATCCCAGCCAGCTGCTCGAACCTTTGCCTGACGATTATGGATTTCAGTGCTAACAAAATAGACAGGTAAATCGTCGGATGAGATGATACGGGAGAAATGAAGAAACTGGTTCAGATGGCCTTGTGCAGGAAGGGGCACCATCACCACTGCTACCTTTGCTTCATTGCTTTTGTGGACGCAACAGGCATTACTTTGATGACTTGCCATGGAGACACAGGGAAGATTGGTTTGGCTGGTATATGATTGAACTGGTACTATATATGATGCAGTCGCAGAGCTGGGGGTTTCAATTCAACTATTCAATATAACGAAGATGGGGGCCCTCTAGCTTATCGGCAAGTGAGCTGTGAATGTTTTGAATTGGGGATGAAATTACCATTTTACCAAATTCCCACTTTGAACTCAACGGCATTTCTCTAGCAAAGTCGGACACAGCGAATCAAGCAAAATATATATATATATTTAGGGACTTACGCAAGCACGTTTATGTATTAATTTATCATAATTCTTAAATCCCACATGGAATTACCAATTCAGGTGTGAGCGCGTGAGGGGAGATGTGAAAGCACATGCAGTGCTGCATGCTTTGTCAATGCTTTCTCTTTTCTTTTCTTTTTTGATAATCACTGCTTTCTCATTTTATCTAATGAATAACTTCTTTTGTTTAATAAATTTTATGTTCATTTAACTCTGTTTTATAATATATTTTATTTCATAGTTTTCCAAAAAATTTAGAATTTGAAAATAACAAAAATGGACGACTCGTTCTTTTTAATTACGAATAAGAAATTAAAAAGCCCAAGTTCCATTTTGTTTGTCTGCCCACGGAGAGGAGCATAAAACTTCATATTCCTTCCATATAAAAATAAATGTCAATAATATATTTAAATTTTTTTAAAAAAATAATATATATTTTATTTGAATAGACATTTTTTATTTAAATTTTTTATTAATAACTTCCTTAATTTAATCAAATAAATTCATTAACTCATAAATCACACGTTCATCATCTTAATTTAAAATATTTATATATCAATAACTCATAACTCATATTATTTATTACATTGAATAATTTGATAAATTAATTAAAATTAAATAATATTCCCTCATTTTAAACTAAAATAAAAAACGAACAATCAATTTCGAATAAGAGGTAGAGTTAGAGTACTATTTTCCAGCCAAAAAAAAAAGCTCTCGAGGAAATCTTTTTCCTTATTTGGATATCTAACTTGTTTTTATGACCTTATTGAGATATTATCAATTATTTTTAAATATTATTATTATTTATTCTTAACTCTTCCTTTAATATAATAAATAAAGTATTTCACAAATTTTATTTTTTTGTTTGTTGTATAAATATTCTCTTAATAATTTATAAGGATGGTTATTGTGTTCGTGTCAACATATTCTATTTGTATTAATTCATTTATATTATAAGAAAATTATCAATTCAAATAAAACATAAATAATAAAGTAAGAATATTCAAAATCATTTAAATATTCAAATTATAATTTTTTCTAATTAAATTTTAATATTTTTAAATTTAATTTAAATATTCAATGTAAATAAAGACTAAATAAAGTTAAATTTTGAGGGGGAGAGAGTTATATTTTATTAGTAATATAAATTTTTTTATTATAAAAGGAACAGAATATAAATATTTCAAGTTTCTAGATGAGGGAATAGATGTGGTGCTTATTAATTGTTATCTTCGAGGTGCAGGTTGGCTAATATAAAGTCATCTATTTTAGACGCTACAAGTATTATACATATTACAGTGAAAAGAGACTTTTCTTTTCCTTTTGACCCAGGGGCATATTCTCCTTCTGAACTTGAACAAAGGATTGCCAAGTGCACCAAATTGTCCTTAGCCAATAATTGGAAACAAAGGGACCATGGGAATTTAATTGATACAGTAAAACCAATATCTCAAAAAGAAGAAGAAAAAAAAAATAATGGTTTGTCTTCAGGATACAACTGAATTAAAATAAAATAAAAAATCCCACAAATTTGAAAAAGTTTCATTCAAGGATTTCTGCCCATTGTTTCAAATCACAGTTAGGAGTTTTATGCCCAATACTTCTTGATGGTAAATGTGGACTTGGGAAGGAAAAATAATGGGGGAAGGGAGAATAGATGGTTAAGCCGGAGGAAAATAAGTATTGGAACAGATTTGCCCTTCAAAGCCGGTACATATAGATTGTGAGTCTAATTTCTTAAAGGGGAACCATCGTATATAACTTTTTATTGTTCGATAAATGTATGTTCACATGTATAAAAATTTATAAATATTATCCATGAATTAAAAATAGTTAAATAACATATTTGAAAATTAAATTATTGTGGAAAAAAGTAATAAATAACTTATAGTTTTTTTATTAAAAAAAAGGGAAAATAATTTAGCCCATACATCAAGCACCATCAATATAATATTTGAAAGATTTCGTATTCGTGGGAAAATGGATGGCTTTGAAATGCCATGAGAACGCTAACAGAGTGCTTGCTTTCCATTTTCTAATGTGAAGAAGGATATATTCCGGCGCCGAACTTTGAGATGGGAATTAATACTATTATATTTAGGTTTGGTCAAAAAGTCGGCAAACAATATTTTGTTGATTAATTTACCCATATATATTTTGTTGATTAGCTCGCTCTTTGTAAACTATTGAACTTTACTTTTTTAAATTTTTAATTCAATAGAAAAATTAAAAAGAGCTTCGACAATGGACGAGTTAATCCATTATCTCACTGCCTCTATTTAGAATATTACTAGTTTTAGAGAGAAATATTCTTCTCAAGTTATAAATCGTGTTACATAAATTGATAAGTTTTATTACCTTTTTCCAAATGTTTCATATGATATGTTAGTCTGTCCTGCTTTTGATAATTTAATTGAGTAATCTTTAGATAGTTATTTAAATATTTGCAGTAAACAAGTTAAATAGAGGTTAACATTGGCACCAGACATTCTTTTTATATATCAATAATTCATAAATTTCATCACTTATCATATTAATTTAATTTAATTTAAATAAAATCTATATATTTTAAAATATTCAATTACATATTATGAGAGATTATTAATCAAGATATTTTTTTAAAAAATAATGTTTTAACCACTTAAAGAAAGAGTTTCAGAGCAGGGTGTTAGCGGGGGGTTGAGGGGCTATTGGAGTCCTGATGGCGAAGCACTTGCGGTTGTTAAATGTTGCAGAGTGACAGTAAAAAGTCAAATCAGCTGCAATTCATAGGCTTTTGCATTTCGGCTTAATCTGGAATGAATGGCCCATTAATAATGGCAAAGCAAGTACTAATTCAAGGGCTTATACGTCACCATCTCACATTAGTTGCCCAATAATGGCAAAGCTGCGTTTGGAGGGGGGCGACTGGGAATGGGATAGGGGCATAGGGCTGTGGAATGGTCCAGTAAAACTTATCATTGATTTTCGCAGTCAGTGGCTGCTCTCATTTGGCCATCTTGGAGAAGTGTTTTTGTGCCCACAATTTGGCATCTAAGAGTGAATTTAATGGCTATATCCTCTGCAACAGTTTCTTCTGATGAGCATATTGAAGATACCCATCTGCATTCAAATTGCTGCAACAGTATTCGTTTTGGGGGCATCAAAGATATGTCCATTATTTGTATATAAAATAATGCTCCCATAAAGGACTCCTACTTCTTAATAATACATGTTAGAGTCTATTTCTGCGCATTAAAGTTAAAAGATATATTATTTTTTTAAAAAAGTTAAAGATATGCTCCCGTAAGTACTTTTTTTTTTTTTTGGGTTCAGAATTATATGTTTTTATTTTTTATTTTAAAATATTTAAAATTAAGTATTTATTTCTCTAAAATAAATATATATTATTTCAATATACACTATTTAAATACAGATGTATTTAATTTTAAAATTTATATATATAATAGAGTTCTAGAGTCTAGACAAGGACCACGTCCCAGGTCTATGTGATAAAAACCGTACATTGATTTTTAATATTTTATTTTTACATGAAAGTGAGGAACATCTGCGCACCACGGCAAGTGCCAACTCTCCATGTCCTAAAACCGAACATTGATTTTGATCCCAAAAAAAAACGTACATCGATGAACATGTGGAATTGCTTTCTCGAAAAATCGTATGCTACTGGAGGCATTCTCCCAATGAATCAATACATGTGCGCTGCTTTTACCAAAAAGGCCCCAAATGAACCAAAATTTTCCATCACAAAGTTTAGAAGGGAGGGAGGGTCCTAAGTCCTAAATAGGCGAGATCACGGATTCACGACTTCGCCTGCTCCCTTGCCCTCCTTAGATGTTTGTTTTTGTCAGACAAATCTCTCGCCTTTTATCAGGATGCTAGAAACCTGCTAAGATAACGTGGTCGATAATCTTGCCTTAACCAAAAAAAATCGCAAAAGCTACATACTCACATTTTACACGCTGTTTGGTTCAAAAGAGGTGGATGGTACGGGAGAGATTTTAATGCAGTGGACGTAAGAGATAAAATATTTTTTTCTTATTTGATTTGGTTAGATAGTAAATGACCGAAGTTAAAATAAAATCTCTTTGTTTGCCTTGCAAGCAAGGAGAGTGGAAGGAATTTTATTTTTTTTTGTAAATTTCTTCTTTAGGCTCCAGATATAATATTATCAATTTAGGTGAGAAGACAAGATACAAAGTGAAACGAGAAAATTAGAAGAAGATTAAATGAATGAGAAATTGAGAAAAAAGAAGATAAAAGTGTAATTATTAAAATATAATAAAAGTAAATAAGTTATTGTAACAGTTGCCCTTCCAAATTCCCTATTTTTAGAAGTAAAGAAGAGGGGGAAAATTGTTTCAAATTTTCCTTACCCTTTGCTCAAAAAATTGAACCAAATGAGGAATTCTAACACTTCTCTCAATCTTCCACTCCAAATCCCCCAACCAAACATACTCTTAATAGAATTTCTGCCAACGGTCTAAAGTTTGAAAAATCAAATAAGGAAATGTGAGGAGTGAACTAGGATCTAACCAAGGACAATTTTACTATACATAGATAAATTTCCTCTACTTTTGATCCATGCACGCATAAAAATATCATTTTCATTCTTATCTTCATTTCTAAATAAATCATATACGCTCACCATTATTTCAATATATATACAAATTTTCTCGTCTCCACATGTCTAAAAATGTTCATATAATAAATAATATATACCTTTAAAAATACAAAATGTTCATAAAATATATTCATATTACACATTTTATTTTCTACTTATCAAGTTTTTATACAAACTGAAATTGATTGCCCATTTAATGGCAAAGCTAGCGTGCTTACCCTCTCCCTCTCATTATTTGTCGCGCCCCGAAACCGGGATGTAACACGCCGTGATCATGAAGTATCATCCATAATCACAAGGCTACAAAGACTTTCAAATTATACCACAACCTATGAAATAAAACTATTTATTCAAAGAAATAAAAATATTCTTACATCAATCAAAATCGTTCAAGAAAGTAACTAAAATCCAAACAAGCCCAAAAGCAAGTCTAATAAAGTGTAATAAATTAATAAACTATCAAATCTTCTAATGACAAAAGTTCAAATGTTGATAATCTATTAGGAAATAGCCAAAACATTAATTTACCAAGTGTCCTCTTCACATTCCTCAAAGATAGTCTCATCATCTGAAAATATAAGATAATAAAATAATGAGCATATACAAGCTCAGTAAATAGTTATGATACCTCTTCAAAATGAGTTATTACAAAGATAAAAATAAAAATAAAAAAATTCAAAGCTTTATTTCTTAAACAAACTATTTATGATTGATTATTTATCATTGAACTAACAAACATAAGCTAAGTCAATGTACAAGTGTTTTCGAACTCATAGTTGTTATTGAAAATTAAATTAGAAAAGTAATGTTACTCTTTCTTTAACTCATAATATTAAATATGAATAAAATAAAACTCAAAAACTAATTAATAGAGAAAGTATGAGTGAAAAAGAAAATAGTACTAATGGACAATTAAGAATATGAGAAGAAATTAGACAAATTCATTTTTTTTTTTAGTTACAAACCATAGTCAATAAGAATAGAATTGAAAAAAATTATAAAATAAATGTTGGATAGTACTAGTCTGGTTTCCAAGAATTTGCCGCAAAAAATGGTTTCTCTAACTGTTCAACAATGGATGAAGGAAAAGCTTTCTTCCAGTAGACAAAAATTTAATGATTTATGTATAATGGAAAAAAAATAACAGTACTTACGGTAAGCTATTACTAACAATACTAAGTAGTTTCCATAGTGCGAAAAATATTAAGTTATTACTTAAAGAAAAATCAAAACTCGCGGTAACCAAAACATGTTGAAAATAATAATAATAATAATAATAATAATAATATCAGGTCTTATTAACTAATATATATATATATATATATATATATATCAGACATAATAAATAATTTAACATTAAACTCATAGGATGATAATTTTCCATTGGTCCTAAACTCTGACGTCAGACCTAGCTGTACTCCCGCTAGGACTGTCAAATAACAATCAAATTCTTCTGTAGAAACGGAATTCATATCAATATTCGGAACATATTCCCCCAACTTCAAATTATACATATGAGTTTAATATAACACACAAACAATTTCTCAAATAAACAGATTAAATCAAATATATGTATATAGATTTCTAAATCAGAAAATAATCAAACTCATTCCAAATTTTAATATATAAAAATAAATAAATAAAGAAATATTCAATCTTTGAAATAGATTTTTTAATAAATCAAAAAGTATCATAGACTACTTACCTCAAACAGATGATTATTCATAACTTAGATAGTCTCCAAAAGAATCGCTCTCACATACTCATAAAATCAGAGTGATTCTCAGAAGGATTATTTTGCCTAACCACTTTATCTGTTTCTCCAGAAGTTATCTCTAGATAAAATAACGTAAAATATAATAGTTAAGTAGGGTTAATCTCATAAACATATATTTATACCCTAATCCCTATAACCTAAAATACTTTAATAAAATAATTATGGACCTAATAAATAAAATAAGTTCATTCTAATAAAATAAACTAATGGTTAGATATTTACATTATTGCTATTCGCAACCGCTAAAGTTTGACTATTCATCAATCCGGGACCATCTTCGTCCCTTCCTCACCCATATCTGAATCATCTCCAACATATTGTAAAATAATTCCCGCTCATGCATGCAATTTGATTTATTATATATATTTATCTTTATTATAATATCTTAATAATTCTTATAATTAGTATATTAAATCTTAAAATTATACAATATTTTATTAAGATTTGATGTATTTTGAATATCTTATGTTTTGAAATAGTAACTTTTTTATAATTTTTTTTACTAAAAAAATAAAGCTGGAGAAAGTATGGTGGGAGCTGAGATTTATTTGGAGGGAGAAATTATATGAATTGATAAAAAAATTTCCTTTTAAAATGGTTGTCACGTGTCGAAAATGATCAAAATGCGGTTAGAATGATCAAATTCTGAATAGGAAAATAATTTGAAGATTTATAAAGTGAAAAATAAAGAAAAGGGACATTTTGAAAATCAAAATTAATTTGGAGATTAAACTTCTTAATTTTTATAATTTTTATATGAAATGATAATTTTACCCTTTTCAAATAGTACAAAATGTCAAAAAATGTGAAAAAGTACGGAATGTGTAAAAAATTATTTTAATAAAGGCATTCTTTAAGAATGGATCGATCGCCAAGTCAAGTGCACCGAATTGCCTCTTTTAAACTCCTTTCTTTTTGTCGTAGGGGCTTTTGCCGTCATGGTCCTCATGGATGACCTTAATTAAACTCTCTGCACTGTACTAGAAATATGAGATCTTGATTCCCTAATAAATTGACTAATTGAGGGACACAAAAAAAACTGGAGTTGAAATAGATAATTTTGGTCCTCCTTTTTTATCCTCAATCTATTTTTCGATAATTTTTTTTTCATTCCAATCACTTTTTCCATTGATGAATTTAAATGACAAAACATTTCATATTTTATCTTATTTTGTCCTCAAAACTTTTTGAACTCGTCAATGAATTAATAAAAAAATATCAAAACAAGTTGAAAAAGTGATTGAAATTATCACAAATTTTTTTTTATCAAAATGATTTAAAACTAAGAAAATAAAATAATTCAGGGGACAAATCCACTTATTTTTTGTCTAAAAATGAATATTTAATTTAGAATGTTCAAAATTAAATCTTAACTTTATTAAAATAAATATATTTATCATTTAAAATTCTACTCAAAATATTTTTAGTTTTAGAAATTTATTTCCTAATAATTCATATGAATCACTAATAATCACACACACATAAATATATATATATATATATATATACATAACAATAATAAATAACATTAAAAAAAATTAAAATACCTTGCAATTCCAAATATCTATAACAACGTGACCATTAAAACTCTCCAAAATAGACAAATCATGGGACTATACACCTCTATCAGGTTGCACAAGTTTATGATATATAGGAACACGTGGCTCTACACTTGCATCGTCCTACATTGGATCCTGATCCATAAGTCTTTTTCATCCTACTATCAGATGTCACCTCTAAACGGACCTCCCTCTTATGGCGTGCCATGCCACTACCACTATCTCTAGTGCGAAATCGTAGCAAGCGTTGAGATGTTGTATGAACAATCGTCTATGTCACACGATCTCTAATAAATGACTCCTCTCTATCATTGTCATCACTTTGTGTCCTATACATTTTTTTTTTTAAAATAATTATTAAGAATCATAATAAATAATGAACCATTACATTTTTAGATGCATATAAAATTATTTAGTCATAAAATTTTTTAGATACGTATAAAGTTCAATTTTTTTTTGTTCTTCTAAAAGAAAATCTTACAATTTCAAATACAAGTGCATAAAATTAATTTTAATAAAAAGATGAGTGCATTCATGGAATATTTTGTCAACAATGGATTGAATGAATTCATTAACTTCATTAATATTTCGTTGTAACATTCATTCAATATGTCGTATCACATTTAACAAATACATTACATTCAATTATTTTAAAAAAGCAAAAATCTATTTTATACTAGTTGATTATCGAAATGAAATTAAATATGCCAATTTTTTCTTAAACTAATATAATTCCGTGAATCATACATATTGGTATGTGAGATAGTTTGGTACCATGTTAGTTCAGCCTAAATTGCTCTTCCAAGACGGTGATATTCAAGGGAGTTGTGGGGTGAGCTACATCTTTAACGCTCAATTAGGCTGCCACAAAAGTAATCCGAGTTCCGGGATGACCATTGACTAATTGAAAAATGGAGTTACATTCGTCCAGTCTTGGAACCTATAGGACATGGTTCGATTGGTGTACCAGGGCGCACTGCACAGGAATTGCCAACCAGGAGATCTAACACCAGCACCACGAACAGTCCATTGAGAAGGTAGAAAAGAACTTGCATTACTTGATTGCATAAGAGTTGATGAGTTATGACAGATATTCAGCTGGTAAAAACATACCCGTACTCACAATCTGAGCAAGATTTAGTGGGATCTTTTAAAAAAGAAATATGTTCCTTGCATTCCAAAAGCAGCATAAGACAGTGGAAAAAAGGCCAATCTCATCTACAGGTAAATGAGTTTAAATATGTATTGGAAAATTTCAGCAAAAGAAGTAAAATGCAACAATAACAGAGGACTTCCAAAACTGAAATTATTCCAAATTTGTGCAGAAAAATTGCAATCAAATATTGCATGGCGGTCAGACTCAACATGAGCACCGCAAATTTTGCGTTCTGGTGAAATCTGCAATCGTTTTCATGAGTTCAGACTAGGGTCTGAATTCTTCTTCTTAAATGAACCAAACCAAATACAACAAAATGGTAAAAGAAAAAAAGAGAAGAAAAAGAGCTTTTTGTTATAACTGGCCTTATCTTATTAAAACCCAATGAAAGGCCAAGTATTCCCCACCTATAACGTATGGGCTTTCTTTTGCAGATGGGAAGAATTCTTCTCTCGTCATGGCCATGCAAGAAAGTTCAACCAAAACAGAATGGAATGGAGAAATGAAAATCTTCGTAATTTGTGAGGAGCTATATTTTTACCATGATCATCATGATTTATCTAGTGATATGAGCAATAAAACTTTCCATCTCGGTAGCAGCAGCACCATTTTTCGTTATTGATTGCTTAACAGCAGTGCTCAATTCTGTAGCCCTCTGCCTCAGTTCATCTCCTTCTGCAGAAGCCATCAATCTTTTCGCAGCTTCTTCAACTGTCTCTGATTTCACAATCTCATCTCGAAGTGTCCATTCCCTCACAATCAAACCTATTTTCAGTACTTGTGATATTAGTATGGCATTTAGTGGCTGGTCTGAATGCATTGGCCATACTGCAATTGGTACTCCCATGGATATGCTCTCTACGCATGAATTCCATCCGCAGTGACTCATGAAACCTCCCGTGGAAGAATGTCCCAGAGTTTCCAATTGGGGTGCCCAATCTCGAATAATTATTCCCCTTCCTTCAATTCTCTCTTCAAACCCTTCCGGTAGTCGAGCTCTCCTGATTCACCAACAAAGATATCTGCTCTGTCGGCATCCCTCAGAACCCATATGAAATTTTGCCCACTACTTTCTAGTCCAAGTGCTATCTCTTTGATTTCTTCATCTGACAAAGAAGTTGTAGTGCCGAATGAAACAAATATTACCGATTTTGGTTGTTGTTTGTCAAGCCACTCCAAATATTTGTTAGAGGTTGCCTTCTCAGGGACTGCTACCAAATTAAAGGGACCAATTGCCCATTGCTTGTCTGTTTCAGTTAACTTTTCTTTATCTAGGAGATCAAGGTATTGACCATCTATTATTCTACTACCATTAAAAAGATTCCCGGAGTTGCACTTTCTGGAGTTCTTTTGCTTCCACAAATACTCAAACATCTCTGGTGGCATAAGACTATCCACTGGTGGAAGATCTTTTATTGGTTTTCCATTAACCAGGACAGGTTTTCCTGCATCTGTACAGGTGAAATAATACGTGACAAAAGCTGAAGTACTGTGGAAGCAGTAGGATTCTGTATTTGGTATGGAAGGTACATCTTGGATCGCCCAAAACATAATAGAATCATGGATGACAATGACTCTCTTCGATGTTTTTGAAAGCTCCTGTAGAAGAGCATAAATTGGCTCACGGAGATGAATGGCAGTATTAAATAGGGGAATCAGCTGTGTGGGGTATTTAGTAGGAGCTTTGGGGGGGCGTCAAAAGAGGGCAATGGGAAGTCATGGAAGTGGAGGTTGGAATTAGTAAGGGGATTCCAGCCATCTGCTCGAAACTTGGCCTGGCGATTATGAGTTGGAGCACCAACAAAATGGACAGGTATGCCGTAGGATGAGATGATACGAGATAGATGGATGAGCTGGTTCAGATGTCCTTGTGCGGGAAGGGGCACCATGACCACTGCCACCTTCGCTTCATCCCTTATCTGGACAGAATTTTCGGGAACTGGATGGTTTTCCATTGTGCTTCTCTCTGAACAATGAACTCTTGGTGGCACACTAGAACTTCTCCTGGTCTTTGTAGATTGAAATATAATATGGTGCAGAATGGAGTGAGACTCCTTTGTCTTTCTATAGGCATAGCTTCCAATTTTCTTATAATTTGTTCCTAAAAGAAATAATATTCAAGAAAATTGTTGGTCAAATTGTAACCTCAAATCCGAATTCAATTGAATTTTGGAAATAGTTTAAAAATTTATAAAATAAAAAATTTTAAAAATGTATATATTTTGAAAATCAAAATTAATTTGGAGACTAAACTTCTAAATTTTTATATGAAATGATAATTTTACTCTTTTTAAATAATTACAAAATGTCAAAAATGTGAAAAAAGTACATCAATTTGTCAATACAAAAATAGTTCATAAATCTAATATATGTGAAGAAAAAAAAAAAGAACCTATCCTGAGAATCAAAACTAGTTTGGGGCAAACTTGGTAATTTTCCTTTTTACTTACCACCAATTTAAGATTTGGAAACTTGCAAGGATGCCTGATGAATCTCTGGGCCTCATTCTTTTCCCCATCACAAAATACAAAAGCATAGATTAGCTCACAAGAACTGTTAAAAGCTGCAAGAATCACAAATGGTACGTCACGGGTGCAACGAGTTTTGAGGCTCAAATTCGAACTCAAAATTAGCCACTTATTTTTCATCAAAATGTTTGTGTAAATATTTTTTTATATATTTAAATTTTAAATTATCTTATAACTCTGCATGTAGGTCTATTTATTCTTATAAACAATATATTTTTATTACTATATAACTAAAATTAAAATTTTAGATAAAGTACTAACTAAGCCCTCCAAACTAGATGCGATCATCATTACTCAAAGACAGAAGAAACGGCCAATTATTAATAGGAAAAAAGAGGAAAAATTGAAGCTGAAAGCACATCAGCTGCAATACTGTTACTCCAGTAACCGACACCACACGATAAGGTTTGCATATGGAATCAAAACTCCCCGCCAAATTTCCAAGCCGAGCACTTTACTACTATCTATGCATAATGCATGGTGACCAAAATGTCCAAATCTACAACGTCAGATATTCTTGGTCCAGTCCCAGTAGTAGTGGTGGAATATGGGACAACTCCTCCCAATGATATATTTTTTTCCTCTTAACTTTTTACACTAAAACCAAAAGTAAACATAAAATTGCCCGACATCGTGCGAAAGGAAACAAAAAGTAATACAGAAATAGGTGGCCTCAAAGTGGTTGTGGGACCACAAGAGTGAGTGACACTACTATGATTATGATATGACATATGGGCATGAAAGAAATGTCCACTACTTTCATGAGCTTTTTTACCCATATGGGTTAAAATAAAATAAAAAAATATCCCGGGAGGGGTAAATTTTGACACCTTGACCCAAAGTAATAAGATAGTTAATTATTTATCAAATACACAATATAAGAAATTGTGATTATTTGACATAATAATGCATTTTAAAAAATGAGTCATTTATTTTTTAAACACATAATATTATGAGTTGAGATTGGGTGACATGATAATGAATAACTTATTTTCTAAACGCATAATATTCTTTCTTAAGTTAGATAATATAATATGTATTTATCAAATTGAGAATTTTTCAAAGCTGTAAATCAATGTGAGAATTACCCAAAACTGAAAAATAAATCTTTTTAATAAGAATATACTAAATATAATCAAAATAATTTTGTACTTTGCTAATAACTTTTTCCGTTTTTAAATTTTATTAAGAGTAACAATTTTTTTAAAAATGTTTTAAAAATAAATTAAAATATTTTAACTTCAATTTTAATAATTGAAACAAACTTAGTTATAATTTTATATTTTGTTTGATTGAAATGTATTTGAATAGTTAAATTAAAATATAAACTAAAAAATATTTTTGATATTATCTATTATAGCATTTTATATTGGCATACTGTCAACCTAGTCATTTTATAGTACTGTGTCAACCAAATCCATAGATAACTTTGAGAGTGCCTTGAAAACTTCAGTAAGGCCTCAAGCAGTTCTTCAATTTTCTTGTATTAATTCAGTTTGTTACCTCTTTTTCTTTTTTGTTTTTGTTTTGAAAGACAAAATAAAGAGTATATTTTAAAGCCATTGATAGCTAATTCTTTTAGGTTTATTACTTGTTTTTAGTGTCCCTCAAAATCCTCCAACAAAAATTCCTTATCAGATTTGTCCTGACCCTCATGCAATTTTATGGAGATCAGGAAGATTTGGGAGATCAACATAATTATGAACGTCGTCATATCATATATAGATGAGAAAAGAGCCTTTTCCCAGAAATTTGTTTCCGCAAGTCAATATATACAACTTTTAAGGTCGGATTTTTTTTGTAAAACAGAACATAGGAATAATTTAATTTTCACAAAATTCGACTATAATATAATCCCTTCCATTTCAGTTTTACATTTTACATTTTGTATATGCACAAGAATGTAGACAAAAATTAAAAATGATAACTTAAGCCTAAGATGTCATCATATTAATTTTATAAAAAAATAAATTCTTCAATATATACTCCCTCCATGCCTTCATCAATACATAATAAATACCGACTAAAATAAAATTGATAGCATGCAACTGATCTTGGCGTGAATCATGGCCAGAGGCATAACCATAGTCGTTTACAGGGTCCAATTCTAAAGTTGAAAATTGGAAACGAACCGGTAAGGAATTGGAAAATAGAAACCGATAAGAGGAAAACCCGCTGCTCAGATGAACTCAGGATGCTCTTCCTCCAAATCCAATCCCCTCAAATTCTTGAATTTACTAATTTTAAATAGGATTTGGTGCTTCAGTCGTCAGAAAGATTCATCTGGTAATATGAGCAATAAAAGTTTCCCTCTCAGCAATTGCGGCACCGTTTTCACTCACCGACTGCTTGACACCGTTACTCAATTCTTCAGCCCTCTTCCTCATCTCATCTCCTTCTGCGGAAGCCATCAGTCGTTTTACAGCTTCTTCAACCATTTCTGATTTCACGATTTCATTTACTTGAATTGTACATTCCCTCACAGAGACACCAATTTTCAGTACCCGTGTGATGAGAATGGCATTCAGTGGTTGGTCTGAGTGCATTGGCCATGTTGCGATTGGTACTCCCATGGATATGCTCTCCATGCATGAACTCCATCCGCAGTGACTCATGAAACCTCCTGTAGAAGGATGTGCCAGAATTTCCAATTGGGGTGCCCAACCTCGAATAATTATGCCTCTTCCTTCGACTCTCTCTTCAAACCTTTCTGGTAGCTGAGCCATTCTATCTTCTCCTTCAAAATCGTTTGCTCTGTCTGCATATCTCAGAACCCACATGAACTTTTGCCCACTTCGTTCCAATCCCAGAGCTATCTCTTTCACTTGTATATCTGGTAGAGAAGTAGAAGAGCCGAATGAAACAAATATAACCGATTTAGGGTCTTGTTTGTCGAGCCACTCCAAGTATTTGTTAGAGGTTTTCCTCTCAGGGAGGAGGGATACCGGATTAAAAGGACCCACAGCCCAATGCTTGTCTGTATTAGTTAGCTTGTCTTCTGCAAGGAGACTAAGGAATTGACCATCTATTGCTCTAGAGGTATTGTAGATATTCCCCTGGTTCCACTTTTTGGAATTGAGATGCTCCGTGAAAAAATCAATCAATTCTTCTGGACCAAAAGCTCTATCTAGTGGCGGAAGATCTTTTACTGGTTCGCCATGAATGAGAACAGGTTTTTCTTCAAAAGAGCGAACGAGATAATGCAGGTCAAAAGCAGAGACAGAGTGGAAACAATAGGACTCTGTATTTGGGATGAAAGAAACATCCGGGATCATCCAGAACATGGAAAAATCAATAACCACCACAACTCTCCTTGATGTCTTTGCAAGCTCACGTAGAAGCGCAAAAATATTCTTACGGAGAGGAAAAAGGGCGCCTAGGGAAGTCAGGTGTGTGGGAAATCTGTCAGGGGCATCTGGATCTGGAAGGCGGGCGTCAAGGAAGGGCAACGGCAAGTCATGGAAATGGAGGTTGGAAACGGTGAGAGGATCCCAGCCAGCTGCTCGAGCCTTTGCCTGGCGATTATGTATTTCAGTGCTAACAAAATAGACAGGTAAGTCGTAGGAGGAGATGATACGAGAGAAATGGAGGAGCTGGTTCAGATGGCCTTGTGCAGGAAGGGGCACCATCACCACTGCTACCTTTGCTTCATTGCCTTTGTAGATGGAATTACCAGATGCTTGATGATTTGCCATGGAGACGATAGGAAGATGGTGTTGATTGAACTCCTACTGTAAGTCAATAATGTAGACCTGATTCAATATTATGGGCAGACAACGAAAATGGGGGGTCTTTTGGTCTGCGAGAGAGCGGTGAATGTTTATTTATAATTAAAAAACAAATTACACACCCCATAAAAACTGCAGCACGTCATGACTCATATAAAGTTACTACTATGATTTTATTTTTAGACCGCTACTAGCAGTTTTTTTTTACAGTTATTAGTAAGAAAAGAGACTTTTCTTTGGCAAGGCATTTTCTCTTGCCGGACTTGAACAATGGATCGATCGCCAATCAAGTGCACCGAATTGTCTCTTTTAACCTCCTTCCTTTTGTCATAGAGCTTTTGTCGTCATGGATGACTTTAATTATACTCTCCGCACTGTAGGAGAAAGATGAGATCTTGATTCCTTAATTACTTGAGGGACACAAAAAAATGGAGTCGAAATAGATAATTTTGGTCCAAAATCTATTTTTCGATAATTTTTTTGTCATTCTGACCACTTTTTCGTTGATTCTGACATTTTTTTTATTAATTTAAATGACCAAAACATTTCATATTTTATCTTATTTTGCCCTCAAAGCTTGTCTTTGAATTAATAAAAAATGTCAAAATCAGCCCAAGAAGTGGTTGAAATGACGGCGATTGAAATGATTTAAAAACTAAGAAAATAAAATAATTTGGGGGACAAATTCACTTATTATTATTATTATTTAAAAATTGAATATTTATCGTCTATAACTCTACTAAAAATATTTTTAATTTTAAAAATTTATTTCCTAATAACTGATATGATTCACTAATTATCTCTCTCTCTCTCTCTCTCTCTCTCACACACACACACACACACACACATATATATATATATAAATGTAGTTACTCAAATTGGCTAAACTGCCACATGTCATCCTAAGAAAATTTGATATATGAAAAAATCTAATTGAACATAAATTAATGTTTTATGAAACTAATCCTACTGTTTTATTCTAATTTGATTAAATCTTCATACATATATATATATATATATATATGTATGTATGGAATATGAGATATTAAAACACTCTAATGTAACATAAATTAATATTAACCCTATTAGTTGTCTCTAATTTAATTGAACCTTATGATATATATGGTTATAAAAGTAAATCTTTTGAATTATTTTATATTTGGGGGATTGAATTATTTGGAATTTTTGAAAATAATTATATTTCAATATATCAATTTTTCAATTTTTGAAGATCTTTCAATTTATTTTTTCAGCAATAGGGTTCATTCAACAAAACTAGAACTTCGAGACTCAAGTGGTGGTATAAGAGTCTTTTTACAGGAAGCCTTTCGACTAAAATTTCTTCGAGTAGTAACTCTATTTTTTTTTTCCAGAGGGAGTACTAACTCTTTTTGACTAAATTATATCTTTATTTCTTCAAATTGTATAAGTAATTCAGAAGAAATCTATTCAAAATAAAATTTTAAATTAAAATTATAAGTATAAGATTTGGAATAACAGAATTTGAAAATAATTGGGTGATAATTGAGTTTTATAAAGGTTGGCAAAGGAAGTCCAAGTTCAGCATAAATTAAAAAGGGAAACTTGGGTCTGAACAATTGCGCAACAAAAATTCAAGTCTTGGGTCTACTTGGAGTATGGTTAGAATTAAAATGTAAAGTTTGGTCATATATTTGGGTCATTCAAATGTAATTTTTTTTTCTTCTTCTAAAAGAAAATCTTACAATGTCAAATACAAGTGCATAAAATTAATTTTAATAAAAAGATGAGTGCATTCATGTAGTATTTTGTCAACAATGTATTGAATGCATTCCTTATAGTTTAACAAACGCATTAATCTAGTCTTATACTAGTTGATTATTGAAATTATATTAAATATGCCAATTTTTTTCTTCAACTAATATAATTCCGTGAATCATACATATTGGTATGTGAGATAGTTTGGTACCATGTTAGTTCAGCCTAAATTGCTCTTCCAAGACGGTGATTTCAAGGGAGTTGTGGGGTGAGCTACATCTTTAACGCTCAATTAGGCTGCCACAAAAGTAATCCGAGTTCCGGGATGACCATTGACTAATTGAAAAATGGAGTTACATTCGTCCAGTCTTGGAACCTATAGGACATGGTTCGATTGGTGTACCAGGGCGCACTGCACAGGAATTGCCAACCAGGAGATCTAACACCAGCACCACGAACAGTCCATTGAGAAGGTAGAAAAGAACTTGCATTACTTGATTGCATAAGAGTTGATGAGTTATGACAGATATTCAGCTGGTAAAAACATACCCGTACTCACAATCTGAGCAAGATTTAGTGGGATCTTTTAAAAAAGAAATATGTTCCTTGCATTCCAAAAGCAGCATAAGACAGTGGAAAAAAGGCCAATCTCATCTACAGGTAATGAGTTTAAATATGTATTGGAAAATTTCAGCAAAAGAAGCAAAATGCAACAATAACAGAGGACTTCCAAAACTGAAATTATTCCAAATTTGTGCAGAAAAATTGCAATCAAATATTGCATGGCGGTCAGATTCAACATGAGCACCGCAAATTTTGCATTCTGGTGAAATCTGCAATCGTTTTGATGAGTTCAGACTAGGGTCTGAATTCTTCTTCTTAAATGAACCAAACCAAATACAACAAAATGGTAAAAGAAAAAAAAAAGAAGAAAAAGAGCTTTTTGTTATAACTGGCCTTATCTTATTAAAACCCAATGAAAGGCCAAGTATTCCCCACCTATAACGTATGGGCTTTCTTTTGCAGATGAGAAGAATTCTTCTCTCGTCATGGCCATGCAAGAAAGTTCAACCAAAACAGAATGGAATGGAGAAATGAAAATCTTCGTAATTTATGAGGAGCTATATTTTTACCATGGTCATCATGATTTATCTAGTGATATGAGCAATAAAACTTCCATCTCGGTAGCAGCAGCACCATTTTTCTTTATTGATTGCTTAACAGCAGTGCTCAATTCTGTAGCCCTCTGCCTCAGTTCATCTCCTTCTGCAGAAGCCATCAATCTTTTCGCAGCTTCTTCAACTGTCTCTGATTTCACAATCTCATCTCGAAGTGTCCATTCCCTCACAATCAAACCTATTTTCAGTACTTGTGATATTAGTATGGCATTTAGTGGCTGGTCTGAATGCATTGGCCATGCTGCAATTGGTACTCCTATGGATATGCTCTCTACGCATGAATTCCATCCGCAGTGACTCATGAAACCTCCCGTGGAAGAATGCCCCAGAATTTCCAATTGGGGTGCCCAATCTCGAATAATTATTCCCCTTCCTTCAATTCTCTCTTCAAACCCTTCCGGTAGTCGAGCTCTCCTAGATTCACCAACAAAGACATCTGCTCTGTCGGCATCTCTCAGAACCCATATGAAGTTTTGCCCACTTCTTTCTAGTCCAAGTGCTATCTCTTTGATTTCTTCATCTGACAAAGAAGTTGTAGTGCCGAATGAAACAAATATTACCGATTTTGGTTGTTGTTTGTCAAGCCACTCCAAATATTTGTTAGAGGTTGCCTTCTCAGGGACTGCTACCAAATTAAAGGGACCAATTGCCCATTGCTTGTCTGTTTCAGTGAACTTTTCTTTAGCTAGGAGATCAAGGTATTGACCTTCTATTATTCTACTACCATTAAAAAGATTCCCGTAGTTGCACTTTCTGGAGTTCTCTTGCTTCCTCAAATACTCAAACATCTCTGGTGGCATAAGACTATCCACTGGTGGAAGATCTTTTATTGGTTTGCCATTAACCAGGACAGGTTTTCCTGCATCTGTACAGGTGAAATAATACATGACAAAAGCTGAAGTACTGTGGAAGCAGTAGGATTCTGTATTTGGTATGGAAGGTACATCTTGGATCGCCCAAAACATAACAGAATCATGGATTACAATGACTCTCTTCGATGTTTTTGAAAGCTCCTGTAGAAGAGCATAAATTGGCTCACGGAGATGAATGGTAGTATTAAATAGGGGAATCAGCTGTGTGGGGTATTTAGTAGGGGCTTTGGGGTCTGGAGGAGGGGCGTCAAAAGAGGGCAATGGGAAGTCATGGAAATGGAGGTTGGAATTAGTAAGGGGATTCCAGCCATCCGCTCGAAACTTGGCCTGGCGATTATGAGTTGGAGCACCAACAAAATGGACAGGTATGCCGTAGGATGAGATGATACGAGATAGATGGATGAGCTGGTTCAGATGTCCTTGTGCGGGAAGGGGCACCATGACCACTGCCACCTTCGCTTCATCCCTTATGTGGACAGAATTTTCGGGAACTTGATGGTTTGCCATGGTGAGTTCTCTCTGTACAATGAGCTCTTGGTGGCACGCTAGAACTTCTCCTGGTCTTTGTAGATTGAAATATAATATGGTGCACAATGAAGTGAGACTCCTTTGTCTTTATATAGGCATAGCTTCCAATTTTCTTATAATTTGTTCCCAAAAGAAAATAATATTCAAGAAAATTTCTGGTCAAATTGTAACCTCAAATCGGAGTTCAATTGAATTTTTATAGCTTTCCTAGTATAAACAGAAATCTCCGAGAAGGACCCCGAAAAATATCTGAATAATATTCCAATTTCCAGATTGATAATTCTTGCTTTCCACGCCCGTGACCTTGCCATATACTGTCATTATTATTATTTTTTTATCCCTTACCTTGAGCAGCCATTAATATAATATTTCAAGAATTTAGGAAGAGGTTTCAATCTGAATCAGATTAGTTGTTATTTGTGCACTTCTTGATGGCTTTGAAATGCTAGACAAATCTCACCTTGTTTTGTTCTTTGTCTGGAGAATATAAATGGAAAAACAGTATCCACGTAAATCGGAAACGAACAAGATGTTGAACGCAAGGACAAAGGCTACTATGCCTTACAGACACTCCCTTATTAAGTGTTGTTTGAGTTTGGAATTGAAAATGCTTAAAGGCTACTATGCCTTAGAGACACTCCCTTATTAAGTGTTGTTTGAGTTTGGAATTGAAAATGTTTAGCTTTTGGACATTATTTGGTTCATATCGTATGTTTGGATTAAATTGTATTTTAAAATTTAATTCGATTTTTCGTTTTAACAATCTAATTTAATTTGATTTTTAAAAAAGAAAATTATTTGAATTTGGTCTTCGATCTTTAATTTACGTACCTGAACCGAATATCGAATTCATATTTTTATAATAATAATAATAATTAATCATTTGTATTTTTAATTTCATGAGTTTTTTATTTTCTTGACTAAAATCTTGCAAATGATACTAGAACTTCACCTAATGAGATATTTATTATTATTATTTTATAAATGATATGTAAATTTTATATAGACATTATAAAATAATTTTTAAAAATTATTATTTCATTTTAAATATATATAAAATGAAATTTTAATATCATCAAATTAAATTGAATCGAATCAAAATATTTTAATTTTTAATTTTTCGATCTTATAAGTATTGTGTTTTAATTCTATTTGAATATTCGGGAAAGTCCAAAGAGGATATTAGTATAAACGATAAAATGAACTTTGTTAAGAGGGGAACACTACTTTTTTTTTTGATAAATGGAACGTGGACACTGCGTTTAAGCTTTTAAGGTAAGCAAACTTTGGGAAAAAAAATAAAATAACAGGAAATTCTTGTAATGTTTTTTTTTATTACATGAAGGTGGAGGTGTCTAACATGTAAATTCTTACATTTATTCGGTCTATATGATATATTTTTAAAAAAATTATATTTTAAAAATATTTAATCTATTACGATAAGATTAAATTAAAATTTTCCCCAAACTAATGAATTTCAAATGCTAAAAGACTATATTGAGTGGAATAATACTATCACTTCTTCAATATTATAATTAGTATCACAACAAATTAGTCAGTTTAGTCTATGATGCTTGATTTTTTTAGCCATTTTAGTCCTTTATGGTTTTTTTTAGTCATTTAAATTTTTTATGTATTATTTTTCAGCCATTTTGATCACTTATCTCTTTTTTAGCCATTTAAAACCATTGTGTATATGTTTTTAACTATTTTGATATTTTACTCTTGTTTTTCAATCACTTTGGACCCTTTTTCTCATGAGTAAAAAATGATTAAAATGACTAAAAATGATACATAATAAACAAAAATGATTGAAAATAATACATAAATATTCTAAATGACTAAAAAAAGGACCAAAATAGATAAAAAATAATATATAAGGGATGTTAATAGCTAAAAAGAAGAAGATAAGTGATCAAATTGAATAATATCACAAAGATAAGAGACTAAATTGGTTAATTTTCCTTACTATTACATACGTGGAACTACATACATTAGAATTTTAATAAAGATAAATAAATACTTATTTGGATTTGATTTTCGTAAACAAAATGTGTTTAACAAATTCGTATCTTTACAAAATATAAAAAATATAATGTATGTGATAAAATTATTTAATATATTTGATTAATAAAGACAAAATTATGTTGTAGTATATTTGATTAATGAAAGTATGTTCAGCTAAAATTCTCATTTTCATAAATTATTTTTTTAAGCTAGACATATGTATCACATTGACACAAGGAAAAGTTAAAATAACTTCTTCTGAAATTGAATCCATTGGATAAATTTGTACAACAATTAACATAATAGTAGTTTATGATTAGAAAATAAAATATTTTTAAATGATAATTCACTTCTTTCCCCTTTTTACAACTTTTTAAACTGTTTTTTTCCCCTTATTTTCTTTATTTCTTCTTGGTCATAAATTCTAGCCGCCGCGGTCAGCTCCCACCATCTCCTTGCTGCTACCACCATAGCTGCCTTATATAGTCCTGGTCGATAACATAAAGATTTATCAAAGTTATGTTCCAGATGAGTTTCCTAACAAAAATTCATTACTAATGTTCCCCGTATATTTTGAAGTTTTAACAATGTCTGCCTTTCTCTTCATGTTGAAGTGTCTTTTCTATTTTATTAGAAGAAAAAAAAGATTAATTGAATCCATTTTTTGCATACAAAAGATAATATTAGTGGATCATTGAGGTAAGAAGATAATTTAGTTGGTAAAAATGTGTTATTTACATGCGAGAAGTTCATGACCATATAGTTCTCCTAACCATGTGTGTAATCCACAAATACACATCAATTATACTTTTTAAATACTTATTAATTTTATTTAACCTAATTTTATAATATTATCTTATATTTGATTCTCAATCAAAACTACATCAAGCAATCAAATCAAAAACTCTAAAATTCGTTCTAAATATATTACTTAATTTTCATTCTCTCAAAATAAATAAATAAATTCTGTCCTTTTGTGGACAGAATTTTCGGGAGCTTGATGGTTTGCCATGACGAGTTCTCTCAGTATATTGAGTTCTTGCGGCCACAGTAGCACCTCTCCTGGTCTTTGAAATATAATATGGTGCAGAATGAACTGAGACTCCTTTGGCATTATATAGATCCCAACTTTTTTACAATTTGTTCCTAAAAGAAAACAATAGTCAAGAAAATGGTTGGTCAAATTGTAACCTCAAATCCGAATTCAATTGATTTTTTTTTTATATATATAGATTTTCAACTACAAAAAGAAATCTCCTAGAAGGACCCCTAAAAAGATCTGAATAATATTATAATTTCCAGATTGGTAATTCTTGGTTTCCATTTCCACGACCATGTCATTATACTCCCATTATTTTGAGCAGCCATCAATATAATATTTCTAGAATTTAGGAAGATGTTTCGATTAGTTGTTATTTGTGGACGTCTTGATGGCTTTGAAATGCTTTATTGAAGCTCCAATAAAGCTTTTCTTTCCTTTGTGAAGAAGGGCTAATTCCAGTGACGAACAGATGATGGTGAAAATTTTAGCTGGAGATAAATGATACAGTAACCGATTTGTCTGTCACTATCCGAAGTCAGAACTGATGGAAACTGTATTCACTGCTCGTAACCAAGTCAAGTCCATACAGAGAGCCGCCATCTCAAGGATTTTTGAGGCGGCCTTAGGCAAAAACATTTTTAATTAAGGCTTTTATTTAATATAATAATAATAATAATAATTAAAATTTGTTACTATTGATTTCTAATATAAAATGTTATAACATGAAATTATATAAAGTAAATTGTATATAATTGTTCAGGAAGTGTCTCATTTCTAGAGTAATTGTAACTTTTGTCCTTTCGTTCAACTTCTGGTCCGCTTGCGATTTACGTGGATATTCTGTTTCCATTTGTATTCTCCAGACAGAGACCAAACAAGGTGAGACTTGTCCAGAGAGTAGCAGTCGATAAGATGACGCCAGAAAGAAGAAGAAATGCGTCTTGTTCTTTCTTTTTCCTATTTGGGCTAAGGCTTTTTGTTCTTTATGCCTTAAGGAATAGATGACGAAAGCACTTCGCTGTGATGTTCAATTATTGCCAGAAAGAACTACTATACTGGTTGAATTTGTCCACGCACGCAGTGGTAGGATATGAATCTCTTGGATTCTTACAAGACCTCTAATCACACGACTTTTTTTTTTTTTTTCCTTTTCTTCTCCTAATGCACCCAAATCAGCACAACTGTGCCCTGGTCAGAACAAGGTTCATTCAATCAATGAAGAAGTCAAAATTATTATACAAATTTATTCTTGACAGGAATCTTTTGGATTTGTTGGGAAATTCTTTTTCTTCATCTTCTGTTGAAGAGTAATCACACGTGCCATGTTATTTGTGTTCATAAATTTCATTCCGTGCTGCACACTGTAAAATTAACTGGATATCTAAAACTCAAATGGAGAATTAGTTATTGCAGGGGATGTTTTCCATTCCTGATCAAGATGATCATTCAATTGCATCTTATCTGCAGATATGAGCAATAAAAGAATCCATCTCCGAGCGAGAATTACCACCACCCATCACTGATTTCTTGACAGCATGACTCAGTTTTGCGGCTCTGTTTCTCATCTCCTCTCCTTCAGTGGAATCCATCAATTTTCTAACAACATTTTCAATGGTTTTTGATGTCACCAGTTCATCCGGCCGTGACCAATCCCTCACATTTACACCAATTTTCAGCAACTCAGTAATCAATATAGCATTCCGCGGCTGGTCCGAATGCATAGGCCATGCTGCTATTGGCACTCCCATTGAAATGCTTTCTATGGTGGAATTCCATCCACAATGGCTCATGAATCCACCAGTTGAGGGGTGTCCCAGAATTTCCAATTGGGGTGTCCAATCCCTTACAATTATTCCTCTTCCTTCAATTCTCTCTTCATACCCTTCAGGCAGTACAACATTTCTCACTTCCTCTTTAAAGACGTCACCTTTATCTGCATCTCTTAGTACCCAAATGAATTTCTGTTCACCGCTTTCCAATCCGACAGAAATTTCATTGATCTCTTCATCTGATAAAGAAGTAGTCGTGCCAAAGGAAACAAATATTACCGAGTTTGGAGCTTGTTTATCTAGCCATTTCAGACTCTTATGCCGTGGCCCGTGAGAGTTTTTCTGTTCAGGGATGACCACTGGATTGAATGGACCAGGTGCCCAATACTTATCTGTATCAGATAGAAGTGCTTCTGCTAGGAGATCAAGATATGGGCCTTCAATTTCTCTGCATGAATTGAATATATTTCCCCAGTTACCCCTCCTGTATTGTCGTTGCAACTGCACATATTCCGTCAACTCTGGAGGAAAGCAGGTTTCTCTCGAAGGAAGTTCTCCTTTAAGGAGTTGGGCTTCAGGAATATCTGGTTTTCCTGCTGCTTCCCAAATGAATGAGTAAATAGTGAACGCCGAGCAGCTATGAAAGCAGTAGGATTCAGCATTTGGTATTGAAGGAACATCCTGAATAACATAGGCCATGAGAGAGTCATGAATTACAATCATTTTCCTGGCTGTGCTTGCAAGACGTTTTAGAAGTTCATAGATTGGCTCGCGGAGGTGAAGCGTTGCATTGAATGTTGGCATGAGATGCGAAGGAAATTTTGTTGGGGCGTTTGGATCAGGGGAAGGTGTTTGAAATGGAGGAGTTGGACATTCATAGAAATGAAGATTGGAAATTGCAACAGGATCCCAGCCATGGATTCGAATCTTGGCCTGGCGGTTGTGAGTGGCGGTGCCTGCATAGTAGACCGGGATACCATAGGAGGAGATGAGGCAGGAGAGGTGGAGGAGCTGGTTCAGATGGCCCTGTGCCGGAAGGGGAACCATGACCACAATTACTTGCTTCTCTTACAAGAACCATTGACACCACGGTTTTCAACATCTTGCTGATTGGCCATTGGGACAATTCTACTATTTGGAGTTTATTAAACCTCCATGGTCCTTTCAAGATGAAAAGTATATATGTGTATATATATATATATATACATATATACTCAGAGATTCTGATAATAGCTAGAAGAATACTAGTTCTCAGAAATTTCTAGTGAGTTTCCCGGAAATTGTCTACACGGGACAAGGGTTTCTTTCTTGGGTTTAAATTAAAATGTTTAGTGACAAAGATTTCGATTATCTGAATTTATTGTCTTGGATGACCTTATTTGAATTGTCTGGAATATGCTTGGGGAAAGTCCAAAGATAGTATAAACGAAATTTGTTTGGGTGCGGGGTGCGTGGACACTCCGTTGATATTGTCGTCGTCGGCCAATACAACTGTGCCTCAGTCTACGAGCAAACTTTAGGATAAAAATAAAATAACAGGAAATTCTTACATTTATTCGGTCTATGTGATCATCTTTTTTAAAAAAAAAAGTATATTTTAATAATATTTAATCTATTAACATAAGATTAAATTTAATGAATTTCCAATGTTAAAAGACTTCTTCGATTTTGTAATTAGTACTCAGTTATGCGTACCTACTTACATTAGAATTTTAATAAAGATAAATAAATACTTACACGGAAAAAAATTTTGTACCAGCAAAAAAAATTTACTATTCGTAATTAAAATATGTTTAAAAAATTTGTATCTTTTCAAAATAAAAAATATAACGTATTTGATAAATTGTGTAATATATTTGATTAATGAAAACTATGTTCTGGTAAAATTCTCATTTTAATAAATTATTCTTTTGATTTAGAAATATGTATTGCATTGTGACATAAAGAAAAAGTTAAAATAACGTCTTCTGAAATTGAAAATAACTGTGTTTAAATTAAATCCATTGGATCAATTTGTACAACAATTAACATAATAGTAGATTATGATTAGAAAATAAGGGATTTTTAAATGACAATTTACTTCTTTTTAAACTTTTTTCCCCTTATTTTTGTTTCTTTCTTCTTCTTCTTGGTCATAAACCCTAGCCATGGCGTCAACTCCTCTTAAAAAATCTCAGTATTGAATTAAAAGATAGACAAAATTTAGAGTGAGAAAGAGAGGATTCTGTTTGTTGAAATGCAGAGAGAAGAAATTCTCATTCAATCTGAAAAAATACAGCTATCAAACTATATATAAAGATCTAACTAACTAACATAAGTGCCAAACATGGCTTCATCAGGCTTGTCAGCCTTGACATAAATACAAAAAGAGTGAAAACTAGTTAATGAGAAGATTTTCAATGCTGAGCTGTCATACAAGCCTTTATCTCTTGTGTTGAACTTGGACTTGCTTTCTTTATTTTTGACAACTCCCGCCATCTCCTTGCTGCTACCACCATAGTTGCCTTATAGTCCTGGCCGAGAAGATAAAGATTTATCAAAGTTATGTTCTGTCATGAGTTTCCTAACAAAAATTATTACTAATGTTTGCCTTATATTTTTAACAATGTCTACCTTTCTCTTCTTGTTGAAGTGCCTTTTTCTATTTTGTTAGAGTAATTGAATCCATTTTTGCCTACATAAGATCAGATAAGTCGATCATTGAGGTTAGAAGATAATTTAGTTGGTAAATGTGCTATTTACATGCAAGAATTCATGACCATATATTTCTCCTAACCATGTGTGTAATCCACATATATACATCAATTATATCCACATCTAATATTATCTTATATTTGATTCTCAATAAAAATTACATCAAGCAATCAAATACAAAACTCTGAAATCCGTTCTACACAGGGGCCTTAGTGCTGTTAGCCTACTACATGAAGGTGGCAAAGTATAGATAACTCCTTTATTATATTTGAATCAGCTGAAATTGAATCCGTGCAACCAAATGAAATTAACTGGCAATCCAAAACTCAAAGCAGAATTGGTTCATTCCCGCAAATATGAGCAATAAAAGAATCCATCTCCGAGCGAGAATTACCACCATCCATCACTGATTTCTTGATAGCATCCCTCAGTTTTGCGGCTCTGTTCCTCATCTCCTCTCCTTCAGTTGAATCCATCAATTTTCTAACAACATTTTCAATGGTTTTTGATGTCACCAATTCATCCGGCCGTGACCAATCCCTCACATTTACACCAGTTTTCAGAAACTCAGTAATCAATATAGCATTTCGCGGCTGGTCCGAGTGCATAGGCCATGCTGCTATTGGCACCCCCATTGAAATGCTTTCTATGGTAGAATTCCATCCACAATGGCTCATAAATCCCCCTGTTGAGGGATGTGCCAGAGTTTCCAATTGGGGTGCCCAATCCCTCACAATTATGCCTCTTCCTTCAATTCTCTCTTCATATCCTTCAGGCAGCTGAGCTCTTCTTGCTTCTCCTTCGAAGATGTCTCCTTTGTCTGCATCTCTCAGTACCCAAATGAATTTTTGTTCACTCTTTTCCAACCCAACTGCAATTTCTGTGATTTCTGCATCTGATAATGATGTCGTCGTGCCAAAGGAGACAAATATCACCGAGTTTGGAGCTTGTTTGTCTAGCCATTCCAGACACTTGTGTCGTCCCCCGTGTGAATTTTTCTCCTCAGGAATCACCACTGGATTGAACGGTCCAATTGCCCAACACCTATCAGTATCGGATAAATGAGCTTCCGCTAGGAGATCAAGATATGGGCCTTCAATTTCTCTGCACGAATTGAATATATTTCCGCTGTTAACGTTGCTGGACTGTAGTTGCAATCGAGTAAATTCTTCCAACTCTGGAGGATAGCAGTCTTTTCCTGAGGGAAGTTCTTTTTTAAATACTTGGGCTTCAGGAATTTCTGGTTTTCCTGCAGCTTCCCAAATGAATGAGTAAAGGGTCAAGGCCGATATGCTGTGAAAGCAATATGATTCAGCATTTCCAATTGAAGTAACGTCCTGGATAACGTAGGGCATGAGAGAGTCATGAATCACGATGAGTTTTCTAGCATAGCTTGAAAGCTCTTTGAGAAATTCATAAATTGGCTGGCGTAGTTCGAATGTCGCATTGAGCGTTGGCAAGAGATGTGAGGGAAATTTTAATGTGGCGTTTGGGTTAGGGGGAGCAGTTTGAAAAGGAGGAGTTGGGAATTCATGGAAATGAAGATTGGAAATTGCAACAGGATCCCAGCCATGGACTCTAGTCTTGGCTTGGCGGTTGTGAGTGGCGGTGCCGACGAAGTAGACCGGGATACCATAGGAGGAGATGAGGCAGGAAAGGTGGAGGAGCTGGTTCAGATGTCCCTGTGCCGGAAGCGGAACCATTACCACAATTACTTGTTTCTCTTTACAAGAGCCATTTTGGCCATCTTGGCTGTAATTGTCAACGTTCTGATCGATCCCCATTGGAATAGTTCTACTCTTTACTTGTGTCTTACACCTTTTGATAGGAAAGAAAGAATACGAAGCCGATTTGTAATGCTTATTGACGTTTGAATACGTATTACTGATCAATATATTTTACCGATTTTGCTTGAAATTGTCTTTCTTGGCTGGTTATAATTTATTGTTAATGAAAAAAATTTATAAAAAAAATCCACAGAAGAAATTATATTATTGGGGTTTTTTGTTTGAGGGTCATATTATTGGGTCGTTGTCATAGCGCTTTTGTCGTCATGGATGACCTTAATTAAACTCTCTGCACTGTACGAGAAAGAGGAGATCTTGATTCCCTTGATTCTTCAAGTTTTTCCATTCTTTCTTTAATTAGATCTCCTTTTCAATGATTAAAAAAATTCGAACTTATAGAGGAAGGAAATGAAAGAATTTAATATTTATTGTCACCATAGTTGGTGCAAGATAAAAATGAAATTATTAGAGATGAACCTCTCCTTTTTGTTTCATCTACTTTTGGATGCATATAGAATTTGACCTTTTTTAAAACTCAATTCATCTTCTCTTTTTCTGTCTATAAAAAAATCAATAAGCAAATATTTTTCTTCTCTCTTCAATTATTTTTCAATCCAAAAAAGGCAAAAATAAAAAAGGAAAATTGTTGATAGTTACCAGATCTGTTTTGCAGAGATGATAACTTAATTAATTACTAGATTCTAAGCTGGGCGGCCTCTTGTCCTCAATAATAGTGCCAGTGATGACCCACCAGTAATCAATGCAGGAGTTGTTTAATTTTGTCTTAGATTCATAATCTTTTGACTAATCTAATGTACCGTGACAAATAATCTTTTGTTTAATGGGTAATTCACCTATTTAGGTCGGTAAAGTTTTGATATTTAAGAGTGTATTTGGGTTTTCTATTTTAAATTTTTAAAAGTTGTAATTTTTTTTATAAGTTAAACTTTTGATAATTATAAAATTGTGAAGGATGTATAAATATTAATACATAAAAATAATTTTTTTAAAAAAAAACATAAAGAGAGTGTTTATCCGATTTTAGTAGTGACACTTAGAAGAAGAAAAATATATATATATATATATATATATAGAGAGAGAGAGAGAGAAATGGTTTTTCGATCAAAGTTTTAAGTGATTTAAAAATTCTTATAAAAAAATATTGGAATTTTTAAATTACCTTATAAAAAAATACTTAATTAAAAAGAAAATTTCGCTTAAAAATCTTCATCCACGCACCTAAAAGTTGTCATCCTTTACAAATTTCCTTTTTTCTGTAAAAAAAGTTCTGATCCTTATCAATTGTTTAACTTGCCCGTCCTATGAAAATTTCATCTAAAATTTGACATAAGGGATAAAAAAGGAATATCAAACAATTGATAAAGGGATTCAAAAAAAGTTTAAAAAATTATTAGAAACTAAAATGGTTAAGACATCAAATTTTAGAGACTAAATGGGCAAATTATCCCATTCCCATTCCATTGTCATGCTTGTAAATTTTTGTGAGTAATGATGCAAAATATATTGTTATATAATTTACTATACTTGTAAGTCAAATACTCATTTGTTATCTTGGGTAGAAAAAGTTGAGTCAGTTGGATCAAATTTTCAGTGAGTTTTTCTATGTACTGTAGAATATATATAATGGCCCAACAACTGTATCATGGGCTTGAAATCATGGCCTCCCGGACCAAAAATCAACATAATTCAGTTTAGGTTCAATACGGGCTTTAAAGTTGATGGGGGCCTAAGTTTGTTTTTTCTTTTACCCATCGTTTTTTCCTTGAAAACAAAGACATAGTTGAAAATTTATTCAATGTTTTAAATAATTAAACTATTACTTGTCATTAAAATTTGATTTGGCTCGATAAATTAGGCTATGGGGTAAGATGGACAGAGTTGCACAATGTCGTTGTTGTTCTTATATATATCTCTTATTATAGTATTATTAACTTGGTCACGATGTTATAGGACCATCTAATAAATACAAATCAATCACGTTAAAAAAATGTTTATTTTTCTTTTTAATGTAAAAAGGGGGAATAAACTAAACTGATCTATATTTTTATAATATAGGCAGATGATGTAGAGGATAAAAATTCAAGAATCCAAGTCGGCTTCGTAGCTTAAAGAGAAAAAAAAAAAGAAAAAAAGAAAAAGGAGAGCCTATGTCGACTAATGGAGACAACAATAGTCACAGGAAACCTTGGCTAATTAGCGCAGCTTTTATAGTATTATCCTTTGATGTCGGGTGTGGGCCTTTATTAATCCTTCCAAAGATAGAATCTTTCATTTATGTAATAGTCACTTGTACGATAATTATAGGTGAATTAATTAGAGATAATTTGTCAAATAATTTTTAAAATATGACAAATACAAAAAAAAAATCTTTCAAAATTAAATTACACAACTTTATTTAAGCTATTAAAATTAAATATATTTTAAAAGCTCAAAAAAACACTCTTTTTAATTATAATATTAAAATTATTTTTATTTTTTAAAATAATAAATAAATATAGATATTCAAATCCGAACAATTCTTTAATAGCATCATCTTCCACAAGCATATTTTAACTCCTATCTTGTTCTTCCGCATGTTCTCCATGGGAAAAAGAAGAAAAGTACATCATCATAATTACAAACGAGCAAAGTACCGAATTCATCAGATTCGGAGAATGATTCCCTTTGTCTATAATGAATAATTATGTGACTGCTATATA
>SRSM01000380.1:0-46608 GCA_019593545.1 Apocynum venetum
AAAAGTTCTAATTTTATATATTCGGAAAAATGGTCCCTTTTAAACTTTTTTTTTAAAATATTTTTGGTGATTAAGGTCTGTTTATCTTTATTTTTAAATTTTTAGATTCTTTTTGGTATCTTAGATCATTTTTTCAAAAAATATATTTATTTTCTCTCATTTGAATTTTTAATTGCTCTTGTTTTTAGTGTGTTTTTATTTGAATAGTTCAATTTCTAATTTTAATACATATTTTTTTCAATTTTATTTGTGGTATAATTTTGCAAAATAATTTGAATTTTTAGAAATATGTAAAAATTAAATTTGATATATTTTGATGAAATATAATACAAAAAAAGATTATATTCAAAATAAAAATAGACATTCAATTTTTATCGAATAGGAGAATTATTTTAGATCAAATTTTTGGAACTATTATAGTTACACACGCTAGCTTTAATAAGGAGGGAAATTTAAAAAAATTAATACATAATTATCATTTTCTTTTTAATCTAGTGGACAATTGAAATGAGATTGAAGGTGTATTAACTATTAAGTAGCCATTAGCAATCAAGATAACCACGGCCATTTTTGTCACCTCACTGTTTTCCCAATTGGTTCTCTCTTCTTATTTTCTCCTCCGAAATTACCAAAATATGCAATGCTTAATATACTGTACTCATAATAATAATAATAAAATACGCTACTTATAAAATAAAATAAACAAGATAAATGGAGGAAGCAGATAATTCGAGAAATTGGCAAAAAGTGACGGAGATTCAAAGAAGGGCTCGGTGACCACAGGCTTAGAGTCCTTAATGATAAGATTAATATGTTGATTAGAGAAAAAGGGCATTGGGAAAGCAGATAATTGGGTTGGAGTTCCAAATTATATTGGTCTTGGAGGATATTGAACTCCCTTCCGTTGCTGTGTCTATGCGATTTTTGTTTGAATTGGTGTATTGGAATTGTATGTATTCATTGTTGGAATGAATTTTTGCATAGTTTGGTGGTATTGTTACTTTGCTGCATGCTTGGAGTGAGACAATATATGTGCGGGTTCAGTGATTTTTTCTATTTGTGTTTCTTGTTTCTGGAATTTGGGTGCTGCAATTTTTGAAGAATTCATTAGTCATCTTGTTTGTGGAGGTATGTCAAGAGTGAGTTTGCATATGGAAAATTCAAATTCATTAAATCTTGTTTGCTTATTGGATTATATTTAGCAACCTACAGTCTCATCTTTGCACCAATCATGTAAGTCTATGGAATGATGAGGTATCCCACAAATTATGGAGTGATAAGGATGAACATACTCATAGAAATATCAAAGGAAACATGGCTGGTTACAAGGACTTCCAAGTTCCTACGTAAATGGTAGTTCAATAGATAAAGGAAACTCCAGCTAATTGATAGTTATATTTGATATTTCTTACTACTATTTATCCGCTAAATTTGTGGAGATAGCATAGTATATAAAATTTGAAAATAAACATAAGGGACTTTAGTCGCCAAAAAAAAAAAAAAAAAATAAGGACTAACTTCACTAATTGTTTTAGGTGATCTGGAATTTTCGATCATGCAGAAAATTTAGGAAGCTAAACTTTCTGTTAGAGGATAATCTTAAGATTAATTAGCCATTGAAAATCACTATTTTTTACTAAGAAATTAAAAGAAGATATAATTAAAATCCTAAAGAGTGGCAGATCCTTAAAAATCTGACACGTACTTTTGATGAAATGAAAGTTTTTGGCATGGAAATAAAATATACTAAAATGTGCGAAATTTGTCATTTTTCCGTACATCCTTATTGTCTTTAGACTACACGGCATGGGCAGTAATCTTTGACAGTTGGGGTTTGAATAATATACCTCCTTTTCATTTGTCAATGACATTATTAATTGACATATCTACCACATCTACACGTTTTAATATATTTTGCCTCATACCCTTCCATCGTGACATAAAGTATTTTAAAACATAAAATCAACTCCAATTTTATATATTTCTTTCGTCAAAAAATATAATCGCTAATAACTTTTATATTGTACAAAAATTTAAATTATTTTATGCTTTTTTAGGATTCTTTTACTAATTCTTTTCAATATTACCTTTACTGATATAAAAGTAAATAATTTCAATGAAACAAAAACAAAAATAAATAGGAGTATTTTAACATGAAAAAATTATTGATTTGTGTAATTCTTAATCAAATGACTTAAATTTTCGTACGAAAGAATATAATTTATCGTAATTTTTAAAATTTATGCAATTCTCACAAAATAATTATATAAGCTAAATCAAATTCATAAATCCATACAAAAGAAATGAAATAACCCAAGAAATCTGCAGCCTAAAAGTTATGTGAAAAGGGAAACTTTGCAAGTTTAGTCCCCAAATTATTTTCAATTTCCAAGTTTAGGTCCCTTATCGATATTGTAAAAATCAAGAATTTCAAACCTTAGCATAATTTGAGATGGAAAAAAATTGGCTCAAAAGTAAAAGGGAAAAGAAAGAATTACTGTGTCGGAGATGGCTAGGAACCAAAAAACAAAAGAAGAAAACAAAGTCAAAAATATGCTAAAATAAAAAATAAAAATAAAAATCAAAGTTGAAGATGGACTTCCGCCAAACCAATAAGAAAACATTAACGTGAGAAAACTATGGCTAAATGGCAACTTACATAAATATGAAAAGGACTTTGTCTATTTGTACACCTTTT
Source organism: Apocynum venetum (assembly GCA_019593545.1). Classification (NCBI taxonomy): domain Eukaryota; kingdom Viridiplantae; phylum Streptophyta; class Magnoliopsida; order Gentianales; family Apocynaceae; genus Apocynum; species Apocynum venetum. Next base: position 2,699 of record SRSM01000380.1, read on the forward strand.
GGGGGTACCATCGAATTATCTCACTACCTGCGTCATTGCGCAAGCGCATAGTATGCGCCATCAAAATTTACTACTTTGGATAGAAACTTGCCTAATAATCGAGTAATCGCATTCCCAAAGGGAGTTTTCAACTAAACTTACGCATTGGAGGAAGAAATTTTGTTGACATCGTAAAATTTACTGTTTGATAACGTAACTCTACATAATCAACTTCAGTGAGATTTATTGTAGTTTTTTAATCAAAAATAGTCTACACGTGTTGTCATCAATGCTTAGAAAAAGAGAAAAGCACCCACAAGCCTAAATTGATAAAATTATTTAATTTTTTGTATCGATTAAAAAAATATAATTAATATTTTTGAAATGTATATTTTTCACAATTTATTATTTTAAAAATAAATTTAATAATTTTTTTATATACAAATATTTTATTTTAAATATGAATATTATGATCAACTAATAATACATATATTTTTAATAAGGAAAGTGATATATAATTTAAAAAATTCTAAAAGAAAATAAAGATATCAAATTAGAATGAATAGAGTAAAAAGTTATGTTTATTTAAAATTTTATATTTTCTGCCAAACTATTACTGTAGTATTTTTATTTTTGTTTTTTTAAAGGCGGACTACCAAAACATTGCCTTAGCGTTATTTTTTAAGATGGACTATATATCTATATATACTGCAACAGTTTTTTTAGATAGACTATATATATATATATATATTTTCTGTATTTCATGTAACTTTAAAGATTATTTATTAATATGCAAACATTAGTTCAATATATACTTATATGTTTTCAACGTTATTTTCTTTTCTTTTTTTTGGAAAAATAAGCTAATTTTCTTTTTTATAAATTTAATTAGTTGAATAGTTAACTTATGTTAGACATTCTATAATGATTCCTATTTTCCATATAACAACCCTTTTTTTATTGAATTATGTAAATATCACAAACTAATAGTTTTATATTAGACGAGATAATTAGTTTTTTAAAAAATGCACTAACCATGACATAAGCGTCAAATAGATTTGTCTTTAAAAAAAACGTTAGATAGCTAATTTTGCCTTAAAAAAAAAGGAAAAAGAAAGAGAAAGAGAGACTTGAATTAGCATTTGCTTTTTTAAAAAAAATCAGCTACAATAGGCAACCAACACATTGTTGCTTTCTCTTATTAATTTTAAAAAGATGGACTAAAAAATTTACTATGGAATCATTTGACAAGTTGAACTACAGAAAATTTACTATATATATATATATATATATATATATATAAGATGGATTACCAAAATATTGTAGAAATATTTTTTTAAGATGACTATAAAAAACTGACTACAAGAATTTTATTTTTTAAGATGAGCTACAAAAAACTTTTGTAGAAAATTTTTTTTTATTTTTTTTTAAAAAAATTATTGTAGGATTTTTATTTTTTGGATTAAGAGAAAAAATTGTAGCTATTGTAGTATTTTATCAACTTACTGTAGCTATTGTAGCTAGAATATGGTGATTTCCGTACATCTAATATATAGTAAAACCAACACTTGGTTTTCTTTAATTGGCATTCTTGTGGCTTCAAAGATAAAAAACATTAGCCACCCACATTTCTTTCATTTAAAACATTAGTGCTATACATAGTAAAAAATGCTTGGACGATGAATAAGTACCGTACCATTCCTTCCACAATTAATATTAAGTATAGTGTATATGCACTTGTAAAGTTAAAGCAATTTAGACGGGGAGTTTCATGTTTTTTTTTTTTTCTCTTTTCTCTTTTTTCTATTTTTCTCTATCTTTCCAAACGATATTCACCCTTTTTGGGGTCATCCAAATTGTTTTTCCACGTACAATAGGAAACCACCCTCTATAAAGCTACACTTCATTTGTAATGCAAGACATCTACTTCTTCACATATTGAGTTGCCATGGAGTACTTCACCTTCTCCGTTTGTGCTTTCCTCTCTTTTTTCATGTTACTCAAACTAACCAAAAGAAGCCCAAGACTCAATCTGCCTCCCGGGCCAGGCAGCTGCCGATAATCGGAAACCTACATCAAATTTCAGGTGAGCTAATCCATCATGTCTTAAGAGATTTGGCCAGAAATATGGACCTTTGATGCACCTAAAAGTTGGAGAAGTTTCAACAATGTTTCACTTCCCCAGAATGGCCAAGGAGGTCTTTAGAACACATGATATCCTTTTCTCTCTCAAAGACCTTCCAATGTAATTGCATTCAAGATTCTCTCCTAAACTTCACTGACATTATCTTCTCTCCATATGGAAATTACTGGAGAAACCTTCGCAAAATCTGCATCTCGGAGCTTCTAAGTCCAAAGCGTGTGCAGAAGTTTCAATCAATCCGAGAAGAGGAGGTCTTCAATCTGCTTAGATCAATTTTTCTGAACCAAGAAAAGACTGTCAATCTCAGTGAAAAGATTTTCTCATTGACTTATGGGATCACTTCCCGGGCTGCTTTTGGGAAAAGAAACAAGAATCAAGAGAAATTTGAAGAGCTGGTTGTGGAAATTAACAAGCTATCAGCTGGATTTAGCATTTCTGACTTGTACCCTTCTGTGAAATTGCTTGAAATGCTGAGTGGAATCAAACGTAAGATGAGGACAGCACACAGACAGGTGGATGAAAATACTCCAAACATTCTTAATGAGCATAGAGAGGAAATGGGGAAATCAAAAGTTGGAAAGGAGGATATTGTTGATGTTCTTCTCAACATTCAAAAGAGAGGGGACTTTGATGTTCACTTGATGACACCAACCTCAAAGCTGTCCTCTTTGTAAGTGAATGCTATCTAAGACTATTCCCTGATTATTTTCTTGGATTATTTTGTTTTCGTGATTATTTTATAACCTTTTTTATGCTCAATTTTTAAATTTATTTTAGTCCTCAATGATTGTTTTGAAGTTTTTTGTCTCTAATATTTTGTTAAAATGAATTATTATATACTCATTTGCTTGGCTTTATGTGAATTATTAGGTTCTTCCAATTTATAATGGATAGATCTATAATTCACACCAAAAAGCATGAGTGACTAAAAAAGTTTAAATAATCATTAGGACAAATTAGGTACATATGTTAGAATATGGTCTTCATGACCACTAACATCAATAATGTAACCTACACTTCAATTATAACAAGTTGTAATTAGGATGTTATAACCAAAGTTGTAACTCCTAAATTAAGGACCACTAGTAACTCCTTAGTGTAACTCTTTTTTGATTAAAGACCACTACCTCCACTAACTTAGAACATGGAGTGAGTTACATGAGTTACATAAGTTTCATATTTACAAGAGTTACAAGAGTTACAAGAGGAGAAATTAAGGAGCCCTACTAAATGACATATGATGGGAAGTGTCATACTATTGCCTATAAATAGGGTCCTTGGTCCCTCTCTCCACTTGATCAAGTTGTGTGTTATCCCATCACTATACACAAATATAAAAGAGAGTTAGGAGAGGGAAGATCAAGAACCATCCTTGTTCATCATGTCTCAAGGTACAAGGGATATATATATCTTATATTATTCATGTTTGAGTATGACTAATGATCCTTTTTTTTCTAACATGTGGTATCAGAGCCATGGTTGAAGTCATACTCTTAAATCATTTGATTTATGAATTTTATGTTGCATTCATAAATATACTTCTAAGTTACATTCAAGGTGATTCTTATAGTTTTGTTAATCACTTTAAGAAGTATATATTATGATGTGCTCTATTATCTTACATTTTATATGATGTCTTGTTTTTTGATCTACTAACATATCTTTCTTCAAGCATCATATTCTTTGATTTCAAGATTGAAGTAAAATATTTCCAGCCACATTAATGTATTGTTTGGCTATGAAAAGTTTAATACAACCATTATTTATGGAGTTTTGGTTGATGAGGTTGTGTCACCAAAGTGACTCAATTAATATATATATATATATTATATATATATATATCAACTAATATTGATGGTTGTATAAGCATTTTATGGTTATATTAATTATAGATTATGTATTACCCAAAGGTGATATATTTCTATAGTTATTTTTTTATGATAGATTTGTTATTTACCCAAGGTATATAACATATGGATCTTATAAATTGTGGATTATAAGTGAATAATGGTTACTCACTTATTTTAGAGTTAATCCCTAGCATGTCAACTTTTCAACCCAAAGGTAGAAAAGCTTGGTGATGCACTAGATTACTCTTAATATGTAATCTTATGATGTTTCTTGTGTAAATTTTCAGCAATTACTCCAGCATCATTTTCAGGTGGTTTAGCTAACATTCCAGAGTTGAATGGGACCAACTATTCAGATTGAAAAGACCAAGTTCTTATCACCTTAGGGTGCTTAGACTTGGACTTATGCTTAAGGATCGATGAGCCACCACTACTCACTTTAGAAAGTTCTGAGGTAGACAAGGCAATCTTTGAGACATGGGAGCGTTCCAACCGCCTAAGCTTGATGATTATTAGAAGCAAAATTGCAAAACATATTCGCAAATCAATTCTGGAATCCACAAAGGCAAAAGAATTCATGGCTTCCATTGAAAAACAATTTAAAACTTCTGACAAAGCATTGGCAGGTACGCTTATGGCTACTTTGACTACTAAGAAATATGATGGGACTAATGGTGTGCGAGAACACATTTTGGAAATGAATAACTTGGCAGAATAACTTAGAACTTTGGAAATGACTATTTCTGAGTCATTTTTGGTGCAATTTGTGCTCAATTCTCTTCCTCATGAGTATGGTCCATTCAAGATCACTTATAATACACAAAAGGACAAGTGGACTATGAATGAACTCATTTCAATGTGTGTGCAAGAAGAGGAGAGATTGAAAGAGAAGGATTGCATGCGGTCCATATGGTCTCTCAAAGTCATAAAGGTGATAGACTTAAAAAGACCAAGAAAAAGGGTTTTAAACCACCATATAAAGGTAAAGGTGAAACTGCATCTGTTGATGGTGATGCAAACATAAGATGCTATTTTTGCAAAAAGAAGGGACATAAGCAAATAGATTGCTTGAAACGAAAGAATTGGTTTTCAAAGAAAGGTAATTTCCTTTCATTTATGTGTTTTGAAACCAATTTGATTAATGTTCCTTCCAATACTTGGTGGTTAGATTCTGGTGCAACCATTCACGTATCTAATAACTTGCAGGGATTTCTTACAACCCGTCAACCAATGACAAAGGAAAAGACCATAATGATGGGGAACAAAAATTGTCAAAAGTTGAAGCCATTGGAACCTATAGACTTATTCTTGATTCTGGCTACTTTCTTGACCTTCATGATACCTTTTATGTACCTTCGTTTTCTAGAAATTTGGTTTCTTTGTCTCGTTTAGACTTAATTGGTTATGCATTTCATTTTAAGAATAAATCACTTGTTATTTTCAATAAAAATGTTGAGATTGGTTGTGGAGTTCTATTTGATGGTTTATATAAATTAAATCTTGATTCTTCTTTTTCTAACTCCCTTCTTACCCTGCATGTGAATGTTAATGTTGGCACCAAAAGAAGTCATAATTCTGAAACTTCATCTATGTTGTGGCACAAACGCTTGGGTCATATTTCTAAAGACCGACTTGAGCGACTTGTAAAGGATGGAGTTTTACAAACTCTAGACTTTATGGATTTTAGTACTTGTATAGATTGCATTAAAGGTAAGCAAACTAAAAGTACAAAGAAAACTGTCACTAGAAGTTCTGGACTTCTTGAAGTTATTCATACTGATATTTGTGGACCTTTTCCTTCTTGCATAAGTGGAGAAAAATATTTATCACCTTTATTGATGATTTTTCACGTTATGGTTATATCTATCTGATTAAAGAAAAATCTGATGCCTTGACTATATTTAAAATTTTCAAGGCAAAAGTGGAAAATCAGTTAGATAAGAAAATTAAAGTTGTGAGATCTGATAGAGGTGGTGAATATTATGGCAAATACGACGAATGTGGTCGTAATTTAGGGCCATTTGCTAGATTCCTTCAAGAAAATGGAATTATTGCACAATATACAATGCCAGGAACGCCTCAGCAGAATGGTGTTGCTGAAAGGCGTAATCGAACATTGTTGGATATGGCTCGTAGTATGATTAGTGGCTCAACTCTTCCAATATTTTTGTGGAATGAAGCTATTAAGACAGCCATGTATATATTAAATAGAGTTCCTACAAAGGTTGTTTCTAAAACACCATTTGAATTATGGGTTGGTAGGAAACCTAGTTTAAATCATATACATATTTGGGGTTGTCCGGCTGAAGCTAGACTTTACAATCCACATGAAAGAAATTAGATCCGAGAACCATTAGTTCTTTCTTTATTGGTTATCCAGAAAGATCAAAAGGTTATCGATTTTATTGTCCTAATCATTCTACGAGAATTATTGAAACCAATAATGCAAAATTCTTGGAACATGAAAATAATAGTGGGAGTAATAGAAAAAGAGAAGTGAGCATGAATCCTGAACAAAATGACTCTAATGATTCTCCCATTTTAGATACTCAAGGGGAAAATATTCAGGATTTTTCATCACTTCATAAAGAAAATTCTATTACTATTGATCAATCCAAGAATTTAAATACACAAAGTAATCCTCAAAATTTGCGCAGATCTGAAAGGCAAAAGAAATCTGCAATTCCAGATGATTACTTAGTGTTCTTGCAAGAACTAGATGAAACTGGTATTTGTGAAGATCCATTGACGTTTTCACAAGCCATGAGTAGTAGTGAATCTAATAAATGGATGGATGCTATGAAAAATGAAATGACATCTATGAAAACTAATCAAGTTTGGGAATTGGTTGAATTACCTAATGATTTTGTCCTCATTAAGTGCAAATGGATCTTTAAGACCAAGAGGGATTCAAAAGGTAATATTGACCGTTATAAGGCTAGGTTGGTTGCAAAAGGATTCACTCAAAGAGAAGGTATTGACTATAATGAGACTTTCTCTCCTGTTTCAAAGAAAGACTCATTTAGAATTCTCATGGCATTAGTAGCACATTTTGACTTAGAGTTGCATCAAATGGATGTGAAAACAGCTTTTTTAAATGGGAATCTAAATGAAGAAATTTATATGGAGCAACCCGAAGGTTTTGAGGAATATGGAAAAGGACAGCTAGTTTGCAAGCTTAAAAAGTCTATATATGGTCTTAAACAAGCTTCTCGTCAGTGGTATCTTAAGTTTCATGATACCATTACTACCTTTGGTTTTCAAGCAAATACACTTGATGATTGTGTATATCTAAAGGTCAGTGGGAGTAATTTCATATTTTTGATTTTATATGTAGATGATATTTTACTTGCAACTAGTGATTTGAGTTTATTGCAAAACACTAAAAATTATCTTTCAAAGAATTTTGACATGAAGGATATGGGAGAAGCATCCTTCGTACTAGGGATTGAGATTTTTAGAGATAGATCTAAAGGTATTCTTGGATTATCTCAAAAATCTTTTATAAACAAAATTCTTGAAAGATTTCAAATGCAAAGTTGTTCTCCAAGTCCAGCCCCTGTAGTCAAAGGTGATAAATTTGAAAGTCGATCTCCTCAAAATATTTTTGAGAAACATCAGATGGAAAAAATTCCATATGCATCTGCCGTGGGAAGTCTAATGTATCTACAAACTTGCACACGACCAGATATTTGTTTTGCAGTTGGTATGCTTGGGAGGTTCCAGAGTAATCCAAATTTAGATCATTGGAAAGCAGTAAAAAAGGTGATGCGGTATCTTCAAGGTACTAAAGATTATATGCTCACCTATAAACACAGTGATCTTCTTGAAATTGTTGGATACTCAGATTCTGACTTTATGGGTTGTCAAAAGTCTATGAAGTCTACCTCATGATATATTTTTATGTTAGCTGGAGGAGCCATTTCATGGAAGAGTGTAAAGCAATCTATTATTGCATCTTCTACAATGGAAGCGGAATTTATAGCATGTCATGAGGCTACATCTCAAGCAATTTGGTTACAGAATTTTGCATCTGGGCTTAAGATTATTGATTCTATTGCAAAGCCTATGACCATATATTGTGATAATTCTGCTGCAGTTTATTTTGCTAAAAATAACAAATCCTCTAGTAAATCCAAGCACATTGAGTTGAAATATTATATAGTGCGCGAGAAGATTCAACAGCAAAAAGTGTCCATCATACATCTTAGTACTGAGATGATGCTTGCGGACCCATTTACAAAAGGATTGGCGCCGAAAAAGTTTATGGAACATGTTAGTTCTATGGGACTTGCAAGAGAATTGAGGAATTGGACACATTAAAAGGTTTGATGTTATTTATTTATTTTTGTGCACATTATTGTAAATAACATCATGGACCATTATGCATTTCTTCCTTATTTTATTTATCTACATTGGGTTACTAAAATGTGATACATGGAAGGAAATATATTGTTATATAATATATAACCGCCATGATCCATTTTTTAGAAACTTTGTAGAGTAAATATATTTTATGTCTATGGCCATTTAAGAGTGATCTACTTGTAACTTCAACTTTAAGTGGTCATTTGTCCAAGTGGGAGAATGTTAGAATATGGTCTTCATGACCACTAACATCAATTAATGTAACCTACACTTCAATTATAACAAGTTGTAATTAGGATGTTATAACCAAAGTTGTAACTCCTAAATTAAGGACCACTAGTAACTCCTTAGTGTAACTCTTTTTTGATTAAAGACCACTACCTCCACTAACTTAGAACATGGAGGTGAGTTACATGAGTTACATAAGTTTCATATGTTACAAGAGTTACAAGAGTTACAAGAGGAAGAATTAAGGAGCCCTACTAAATGACATATGATGGGAAGTGTCATACTATTGCCTATAAATAGGGTCCTTGGTCCCTCTCTCCACTTGATCAAGTTGTGTGTTATCCCATCACTATACACAAATATAAAAGAGAGTTAGGAGAGGGAAGATCAAGAACCATCCTTGTTCATCATGTCTCAAGGTACAAGGGATATATTATATCTTATATTATTCATGTTTGAGTATGACTAATGATCCTTTTATTTTCTAACAACATATACATATATATATATATATGTACCTGTGTGTGTGCGCATGTTATGAGATCTAAACTATGGTTTTTTTAATTGTGGGACTCTTAACTGAATCAAAGATTATGATTCTCTTCATTTTCAGGACATTTTCAGTGCAGGAAGTGATACATCATCAACATCTCTAGAATGGGCAATCTCTGAAATTCTTAGAAATGCAAGAATACTCAAAAGCGCACAAGAAGAAGTGAGGAATATGTTTGATGATAAGGGCAATGTTGAGGAATCAAGCCTTGGTGATCTGAAATACCTACAAGCAATTGTAAAGGAAAACTTGAGGCTTCATCCTAGTGCTCCTCTATTACTTCCAAGAGAATGCAGTGAACAATGTACAATCAATGGTTATGGCATACCAGCAAAGGCCAGAGTTGTTGTTAATGCATGGGCTATTGGAAGAGATCCCAAATTCTGGACTGAACCTGAGGTTTTCAAGCCTGAAAGATTTCTTGATTCTGAAGTTGATTACAAGGGAAATTACTTTGAATTTATTCCATTTGGTGCTGGAAGAAGAATGTGTCCTGGGATATCTTTTGCCCTACCTAATATTTTGTTCCCATTGGCTCAATTGTTGTTTCATTTTGATTGGAAACTTTCCGGAGAACGAACACTAGAAGAATTGGACATGGCAGAAAATATGGGTGTGACAGTAAGGCGTAGAAATTATCTGAAGTTGATTCCAGTGACTTATCATCGTTCCTATCTAAAAATGGTGACTTAGATCACCACGCTATGTACAAACACTTACAAGAAATAAGGGTTAATGTTAAGTATAGAAACTTATTAAATTATTTTCTTGATTCTCTTATTAAGTCTGTCATTCTGTTGTTATTTCTCTGTGTAAGTTTAATCCCTATTATTCCTAATCTAGTTTAGGAATAATATTTTCTAATCGAAAAATTGGTCTAGTGTATGGGGGGTGACAATTCTAGATTGATCGGAATGGTTGTTCAAGCAACTTATACAAATCATGTCTTCATATTATGTATCATTTCAACTCCTCTAAGTAGAGTATACGAAAAAATAGTGCAATTTGATATTCAAACTAACTCAATCTACAAATGCAAAGCTCTCATGATGAAACATGTATTCATAGCATTTTCAGGAGGTTATGATATGTTAGAATAATTATTCGATATAACTTCTTAGTCTAGTTTAAAAATGCATAATAAACCAATTGATCTTTTAAATATTGATGATTTATTCGATGAGCTATTAGCATTTTTTGATAAAGTAGTGGAACATGAGTTAGTTTCTCTTATTACACAAAAAATTCTTGTTACAGCATCCTCAACAGGGGACTTGCTAAACAAATTAAAAGCTTTTGTTCTAAAATTTAATCTCGACATACCTTAAATCAATTGGTTCATTAAGCGAAACATGTGCAACATAAACTCGGATGAGTTTGATTTAGATAGAAAATTGTAAGTATGATGATTTTTAATTTAAATATTTTGTTACTTTTAGTTTTAATATTTTTGATAATTATTTCAAAATAAGTATTCATAATTATTTTTCAGATTTTATAAGTAATTGGGATTGTTAGTACTGTTGAACTTTATTGAAGATATTAATGTAATGTTGAATTTTTTATATTTAATGTGATGGGTTATATATGCTATTTTCTATCTTATAAATCTTTTTTTATTTGTAATTTATTATCAATGCATAATGATATAGTGAGGTGACAAAAATGCCTTTGATTATTTTAGGTGCTAACAACTAGTTAATGTATTTTTTGACGGAAGGACTGAAGTTACCAAATGATTAGATCTAAAAATAAAGATAAGGGACTTTAGTCACACAAAAAAAAAAATTAAGGGACTAACTTCACTGATTTTCCTTATAAGTTCACTTGTAAATTTGCATAGAAATTGAACTAAGGAGTTAAGAACCACCGAATCTGGAAACATGCGTAAAAGGTCGGATTGTTTCGGGAGATGTAGAAATTTCGGATATGGAGAAAATTTAGAGAGCTAAAATTTGTGTTAGAGGAGAATGTTAAGATTAATTAGCCATTGGAAATCACTAATTAATTAGCCCTATTAAGAGTGGCAGATCCTGAAAAATCTGTCTCATAGTTTTGATGAAAATGCAAGTTTTTGGCATAGAATAAAATAAGGCATTGGAACTTATGTTATATTTAGGGGATAATATTAGATTTGCTAATGATTGATACCATAATTTGTCAAAACTTTCCGTATATCCTGGAGGAGGTGTGCTACACGGCGTGGGCAATAATCTTTGTCAACCTGGGGTTTGAATAATTATACTTGTCATTTTTGAATGATGTATCTACACGTCTTAATTATACTTTACGAGGTTTTAGTTTGACAATTAAACTTCAAAGTTCATAATTTCCACACTCGAAATTTCAAAATATTTGGATTTGCTTTTTCCGTCAGTAAAGGTTGTTAGATGCTGATGTGGTTTTTTAGCTAATGAGTTAACTTTAACACCTCAAAAGGGCATTTTCGTCCTTAAAAAAAAATCAACTCAAATGTAAACGAGAAAAGAAATAATTGCTGCGTCGGTGATGGACCTTGAACCAAAAAAATATGAAAAAGGACTTGTCTATATTATATTATACCTTTTGGGTACCCATCGAATTATCTCATTACCTGCCTCATTGCCTAATAAATAAGAAGAATAGTTTGTTCACATTGTAAAATGACATTTTTGATACGGTAACTATAGATAGTCAACTCTATTAGGTTTACCGTAATTTATTGTCAAAATATAGACCACAAATTTGCTGTTATCAATGCTTTAAAAGTAATACAAGGCTGATCCTTTTGGATTTCCGCTAACAACCTCTTTATATATATATATATATATATATATATATATAATGAATTATTTCTTTTCATTTTTTAAAGTCAATTTTTTAGCAACCGTTTATAATATTTAAATGTTATATCAAATAAAATTTGAATAAGTTTTTAATAAAATTAATTATTATTTAAATATATAATTTAATAGCAAAAAATTAACTAATATGTTAAATTATTTGTTTTCAAAATATTAATGAGATATAGATATGAGTAAGAACTAAGGAGTTAAAATTATGACTAAAACTAAATTTTCATTTCCCTTTGATAACTTAAAAGATAAAAGAAAATTTAAAATTCATGATATAAACAAGTTAAAATATAACTTGCATGACTAAATTTGATTTGATCCAAATGCATTTATTAATAATCATATTATGTCCTATCAACTTAAGCAATTATAACAAGTTTTGTTAGCATATTGTATCTTATGTTGATACTCCTAATATTTTCTACCTATGAAAAAGAATCACTTTTAAGTTCGTCCAAACTTGTCGTTCAATAAGAAAATAAATGGATCCAATGATTTTCACGCTAATTATATCAATTTAGACAGAGAGTATCATTTTGTTTTTTCTTTTACTATTTTTTCCTATTTTTCCCTACCTTTCCAAACATGGAAATATTCACCCTTTTTGGGGTCATCCAAATTGTTTGTTCCACGTGCAATAGGAAACCACCCTCTATAAAAGCTACACTTCATTTGTAATGCAAGACATCTACTTCTTCACATATTGAGTTGCCATGGAGTACTTCACCTTCTCCGTTTGTGCTTTCCTCCTCTTCTTTTTCATGTTACTCAAACTAACCAAAAGAAGCCCAAGACTCAATCTGCCTCCCGGGCCAAGGCAGCTGCCGATAATCGGAAACCTACATCAAATTTCAGGTGAGCTAATCCATCATGTCTTAAGAGATTTGGCCAAGAAATATGGACCTTTGATGCACCTAAAAGTTGGAGAAGTTTCAACAATTGTTATCACTTCCCCAGAAATGGCCAAGGAGGTCTTTAGAACACATGATATCCTTTTCTCTCAAAGACCTTCCAATGTAATTGCATTCAAGATTCTCTCCTATAACTTCACTGACATTATCTTCTCTCCATATGGAAATTACTGGAGAAACCTTCGCAAAATCTGCATCTTGGAGCTTCAAAGTCCAAAGCGTGTGCAGAAGTTTCAATCAATCCGAGAAGAGGAGGTCTTCAATCTGCTTAGATCAGTTTTTCTGAACCAAGAAAAGACTGTCAATCTCAGTGAAAAGATTTTCTCATTGACTTATGGGATCACTTCCCGGGCTGCTTTTGGGAAAAGAAACAAGAATCAAGAGAAATTTGAAGAGCTGGTTGTGGAAATTAACAAGCTATCAGCTGGATTTAGCATTTCTGACTTGTACCCTTCTGTGAAATTGCTTGAAATGCTGAGTGGAATCAAACGTAAGATGAGGACAGCACACAGACAGGTGGATGAAATACTCCAAAACATTCTTAATGAGCATAGAGAGGAAATGGGGAAATCAAAAGTTGGAAAGGAGGATATTGTTGATGTTCTTCTCAACATTCAAAAGAGTGGGGACTTTGATGTTCCACTTGATGACACCAACCTCAAAGCTGTCCTCTTTGTAAGTGAATGCTAAACTAAGACTAAATTCCCTGATTATTTTTCTTGGATTATTTTTGTTTTCGTGATTATTTTATAACCTTTTTTTATGCTCAATTTTTAAATTTATTTTAGTCCTCAATGATTGTTTTGAAGTTTTTTGTCTCTAATATTTTGTTAAAATGAATTATTATATTCTCATTTGCTTGGCTTTATGTGAATTATTAGGTTCTTCCAAATTTATAATGGATGGATCTATTAATTCACACCAAAAAAGCATGAGTGACTAAAAAAGTTTAAAATAATCATTAGGACAAATTAGGTACATATACATATATATATATATATATATATATATATATATATGTACCTGTGTGTGTGCGCATGTTATGAGATCTAAACTATGGTTTTTTTAATTGTGGGACTCTTAACTGAATCAAAGATTACGATTCTCTTCATTTTCAGGACATTTTCAGTGCAGGAAGTGATACATCATCAACATCTCTAGAATGGGCAATCTCTGAAATTCTTAGAAATCCAAGAATACTCAAAAGCGCACAAGAAGAAGTGAGGAATATGTTTGATGATAAGGGCAATGTTGAGGAATCAGGCCTTGGTGATCTGAAATACCTACAAGCAATTGTAAAGGAAAACTTGAGACTTCATCCTAGTGCTCCTCTATTACTTCCAAGAGAATGCAGTGAACAATGTACAATCAATGGTTATGGCATACCAGCAAAGGCCAGAGTTATTGTTAATGCATGGGCTATTGGAAGAGATCCCAAATTCTGGACTGAACCTGAGGTTTTCAAGCCTGAAAGATTTCTTGATTCTGAAGTTGATTACAAGGGAAATTACTTTGAATTTATTCCATTTGGTGCTGGTAGAAGAATGTGTCCTGGGATATCTTTTTCCCTACCTAATATTTTGTTCCCATTGGCTCAATTGTTGTTTCATTTTGATTGGAAAATTTTCAGCGAACGAACACTAGAAGAATTGGACATGACCGAAAATATGGGTGTGACAGTAAGGTGTAGAAATGATTTGAAGTTGATTCCAGGGCCTTATCACCGTTCCAATCTAAACATGGCAGCTTAGATTGCCACGTTATGTTAGAACGCCACGTTATGTTAGAAATAAATATTAAATGTTAAGTATAGAAAGTGATTAAATTATTTTCTTGACTCCCTTAGTAAGTCATTCTGATTCTATTTCCCTATAGTATAATAAGTTTAGATTGAGAACATATGTATTTGAATTATATGATACAAAAGGAAGAAATTATCCATATTCTACATGTTTTGATGTTATGAGTCTGCATTGAGATAAAGGAGAGAAGTGGGAGGGAGAGGAAATGAGAGGATTAAGTATTTACATTTGGGTAATTAGTGTGAAGGTAATGAGAGATAATTATCGTTTTATATATTTATCTGTATTTTTTTAAACATAGTTATTTTGAAATAAGGGTACTTAATTGACAATATATTAAAAGAATTGATTAGGGTTTTGTTGTTGGATGGATGATTATAACTTGACTTGCAATTTCAGCATGATATCTTCAAATATTTCCTTGAATATTACCGGAAATGCATCTAGAGCTAACAAAATTAAGTGAATATCTAAAATTGTGGTCCTCTTTGTTTTTGTTTCCATACAAAATCTGAGAAGAAAAAAGTTCTTTGTTTTCGGACCAAAAGCCACATGATTAATGCTGCCAAAGTCCAATACAGCAAAGGAAATCATATGAGATCTTTAACTATTTTAGTACATGATAATTTTTAAAATAATAAAAAGATACTTGTTTATTATGGGAATAGAAAAAGAGACGCGAGTGATGATGAATGAATCCCCGTGAGATGGAGTACTCTATATATAGGAACTACAAAAATGAAGGAAATCCATCCAACCTCAGATATATTTATAAATAAATGTGAAGAATTGTTTTATTTTATTTTATTTTTTTGAATTAAAATGTGAGTAAGTTAATTAGGTGTATACACCAAAAGAATAGCAAAACACAAGTGATAAAAGAATCCAGTGAGAATCATATGGAACACTCCATGTATGAACAAACTACTACTAAGGCAAATTAGTCAATTTAACTCTTTAAGTTTGATATTTTTTGTTGTTTTAGTCCTTGTTTTTTATTAGTGTTTTAGGTCTCTTAATTTTAAGATTTTCACCATTATGGTCCCTCCGGAAAAAAGTCAGCACATGATTTTAACCATTCACATGATTAATTTACCAAATTAGCACCTTAAGTTTGCATCTTCAATTTTTTTGTCCCTTAAGTTGACCATTTTAACTGTTTAGGTACCTTAAGTTGCGGTTTTAACCATTTTGATCCTTAATTTTTTTAAAACCCTTTTAAAAAAGAAAAAGTTAGAAGTTCAGAAAAACATTGGATCATTAAACTATCAATAAAAATGTAAGGACTCTTGAAAATAGTAATCGTAAAATATAGTTACTATTTCGGTCCAACTAAGATAGACTAGTTTTCTTTTTTAGTCCGTCCCAAATTATAGTCTATAATCTTTAGTGAGGGTATTATTTAATATTTAATCACCTAAAACACCTCTATTTAACATATTTAGTTATTAAAAAAATCATTTTTAAATAATTGGAATAATAAATATTAAGTTCAAAATATCATTTCTTAAAGATAAGTGCACAGTTTTTTATCACTTTAAATTAAATTTGTATACATTTTCAAACAATTAAATTTGAATTTGACTAAATATTAAATGCAAGATGAAAGGTTGAAATAGGAAATTCAAATAAGTAATTTTCAATTTCAGCAACATTAAATATGTTTTCTTAATATGTGTGCAAAATTATATTTGCGTATATTAGTTAGACGGAGGGAGTACATTACTAGTTCTATTTAGGATAAATTACATGTACATCTCAATTAATTTGATAGGTTAGAGATTGCAAACAAAGGATTGTATTGAGCACAATGAGATGAGAGCAACTATTCTAAAATAAAAATTCCACATAAAAACTCTCTTTCTATCATTTTCCTCTCAAGGAAAACTTGACAAAGCTGCCACTACAACCGAACAGCCACCACCCCACCGCGGCTTTTCGGTCATATCTTCGGAATTCAGCATGACTAGCTAAGTGATGGGCTACAATATTTGCATCCCTATTAACATATACAATATTGCTAAAGTCATGTCCCTGCTGATCAATAGGAATGACTGAGAAGAGCATCAGTCATGGTTCTCCGAAGAATCCAGTTCACCATTTCAAAACAGTCGCACTCCAAAATAATATTGCTAAAACCATAGTTCATTATTAGCCTAAGTCCCTCGAGAGCAGCCATCAATTCTACCTGAATAGGAGAAAGAACACGACCCAATTTTATAGAACTTGCCATTAGTGGCATTCCATTGTTGTTGTACCCGCTTCATACCTGCTATTTTATTTTAACATTTATAGATATATAATAGATATATAAATGCATATAATCTCGTTATAAATTTCCTAACACTTAAGTACATATTTTTATTTAATTTTAATCAATTACTTATCATTAATTATATTTTGGTGTGTATACAATATATACAATTGTTATATATATAAATATCATATATCCTATTTTTTTAGAAAGGAAAATCATTATTCTTAAGATTAAAATCATAAATCTCCAACATCAAACATCTTTAAACAATTACATCAAATATGAAATATCTAGCGTTACATAAAAATATTTAACTGTGCTAGCAATCTCGCTCACAATCTTAGCTTTAAAACAGGTTTATCCAACTTTCTATCGTGCACGTTTTGATTAACGAACCAGTTGATATGAGGTATTTTGAAATCAAATTTCTATTCAAAAAGTTTTATTTTTTTAACAACTCCTCTGTCAAGGGTGCTGCAATAAGAAGTCTTCGTCCAATAGTGAACATCAACTTATGTTATAAAGTGAAAAACCTAAGAGGGAAGGTGAATTAGGTTTTAACCGATTTTTCCAACTTTAAATCAAACAATGCTTTCTAAGACAACAAATATCAAACACTTGGTACTCAAATAGTGTGTGGAATAATGTATTCAAGAAATTTGCAAAGAATACAACGATTTATAGTGGTTCGGTTTATCTAACAAAACCTAATCCATTACCTTGAGCTATCTACTCAAAGATTTCTCTAAACCTTTCAATAATTTAGTACAAGAGATTACAATAGAGACTCACCCAATTCACCTTAGGGTTTTACAACACAAACCTCTTACCCAATCAAAGTTCACTCAACACTTTGAGTTTTACACTACAACCTTGATTATACACTTATCTCTAATACGACAATTAATGAAATAGAAACACTTAGGACAATCGCAAATATATATAATTCAAGGCTCATTCTAACCCTTAGAGTTTTAAACTCAATGCAACATTGAATAAAACTAACAAGATAAGAATATGAAGAGTTTGATATAGATATCACCTTAATGTGAAGATATATCAATTTGAAGCATAAGTACCACCTTGAGGAATATGTTTCTCTAGATTGCTCAAGAACACCAATGATTTTGTAAAGACCCTTCTTGGATGATTTTCACAATGTAAATGTTATAAAAGGGTTTCAAAATGATTTCAAGATGTTCTATGAAGAGTAAGAATCAGATTTTTGCTCAAAAAGTCGTGGTTGTGAATTTTTAAACAATTGGGTATTTATATGTATGCACCAACGGTCATAAAAATGACTGTTAGAATCCCACTGAGGAGAAATGCGGTCAACCGCATATCAGACTGGTCGTCTGCACCATCATCCGCAAGTTTTCTAGAGAGCTCTGGACATACTACGGACGATGATCTGAGTAGTCCAGTCGACCCCACCATCATCCGCAAGTGTTCTAGAGAGCTATGGACATTTTACGAAAGATGAGCAGAGAAGTCCAGTCGACCGTACCATCATCCGCAAGTGTTCCAGAGAGCTCTGGACATTCTGGGGACGATGAGCTGAGAGGTCTGGTCGACCGCATGATCTTTGGTCGATCATACTGCAGTTAGGTCGACCACACATGCATTCAAAGTATGCAAAACAAGATTTCAATAAACTCCAAGAGTTTGTGGAATACATTTCATAGAAATTAAAGTATGTGCATGTATTTTGAAAATAATTTCAAATACCCAACTCATGTTTTATCTATATGAAATGCATTTTAAAAAACATTTCACTTTTATTGAGCAACCTATAGAAATTATTACTCAATTAGAGGTAAGACTAGATATATCAAAATATATTAAACTCTAAAACTATACCTCTAGTTCCTATCTAATCCAATAAAAGCTTGTCTTCAAAACCTGATAGTCTTGACTTGTATGCTTCCTTGAAGACTTGAAATCTTGTCCTTGCATGGATTAAATCATGAATACAAAAACTCTATCACTTGTACAAACAAGACATTAGTGCTCATCAATTTTTTTCATTAATCAAAATTAAGACATTAAAAGCTTTAGGGCTTTCAATCTCCCCCTTTTTGATGATGACAAATATTGATGCAATGTGAGAGGTAAAACAATTAACTGTAAGGATTCAAAGTAATGAAGAGTTTATAGAATATGTATCAAACATTGTAAAATGCTCCCCCTTATATAGGCTCAAAGGAGCCTAGTTTTCCACCAACCTCCGTATGCCCCTTCCTTCCAGTATTAAGAATAAATAGATAGATTATAAAAAGATTTATAAAGCTCCCCTTAATAATATACATTAGTTTTATAAAAAATTTGACAGAGTTTCCTTTGTAACTCTTGTAAAACCATTTTCACAAAAACAAGTTTACTAATCAAAAAGATGTATCACATATCATATAAGGCCAACTCGGCCATCAACAACACAATTCACATTCTCCTTCAATCAATTAAAAACAGAATTTGAAACCAATGATAGCCACACTTAACCTTTTAGAGCTGTTTCTTCTTTCTCCTGATTTTGATGAACTTGAACTTTGAAGTTCATCTCAATTTTCCTGAAACACATGGTTAGTTTCATAAAAATTATATATTGCAATTAACAGTAGTTTTTCTCCCCCTTTGTCATCATTCAAAAAGAAATGATAGAAAGGATATAACTAAGTCAATTAAACAATGAAATCCCTCAACTACCAATGAGTCATCATTGGGACAAAGAAATGCATATAAAAACATAATATCCAATGATACAATAGAGTTTGTTTTTTTGTTTTTTTAAAAAAAGGCATATCATAAGTACAAGATAGACAGAGACTATCTCCTAGGCCGACGCATATAAACTTTGGCCGTAGAAGATGATGGTCCAGCATGCGGCTCTACAGGCGGGGGCATGCCACTTGAAGGTGGCGGTGGTGTAGATATATCAATCGGAATGCCATGAAGCACTTCAAGATGATATTTGATATTTGTAATCTGGGGCCTCTGGAGGAATATCTTCTTCCTCATCTTGATGAAGTGATCTTTTAACACCTTGGGAGCCCTCACTTTTATCTGAGACAAATTCGTCACCAACAACGTGTTCCTTGAGAATAATTGGTGGTTCTTTTCCCATCAGCCTTGCTGTCTCCTTTGTTGCCACAGAGATCTCTTTCGAAGACATATTTTTCTTCAAGTCCCATGTGCCATTGAGACACAAAGCTTGCATTCTTTTAAAAGACGCAAAATTGAACTTAGGCACATATTTTGTCCCCTTTAATTCTGGGAATGGAACGTTGAAGTGTCGGAAGACTTTGGTTAACAAGCGTCCGTAGGGTAAGCTCTTGGGAACACCTTTACTCTTCTCAATGGTAGTCATCATGTGTTGTACCATTATATAGCCGAAATCCACCCTCATTCTCTTCACCAACAAATACATAAGGAACATATACATAAACGTGACTGTAGTTTTATGGCCTTCAGTTGGGATGAAAATGCTAGTGCACATATGATGAAGAATGCGATGCTCAAAACTGAACACATTTGATTCTCTCTTGACTAAGTTGACAAAAGGTTTGCCTTGACTGAAAATCTTCTCAAAATCCTCAGTAGAAAAGTCCTTGTGTCTGATCATTTTATGAGTAGTGAAATACTCAACCCCATCAATAGGAATCTCTAAAATTTCATCTAAGCTAATGGAAGTAAACTGAAAATCTATTCTATTTACTCTTGAAACATAATTGGTCCTTATAGTCATCTCATCCTTTTTCTCTATCACTTTTTCGAGATTAGTATAAAATTGATATACTAGATCAGTGTATAAAGCTTCTTCATGATCTATTATACTATCCCATCATTGCCAAGCCATATAGGTAAGAATTCTATCAAAGGGAAACTCATATCTATCAATGGTACTCCCAGAAATTACCTGGCGATTCTTGAGATAATCATTGTAACGGGCCTCATGATGCTTGCTCCTGAAGAGTTGTGAAGAAGCTGGCATGGTTCTTTTCTTCTTTGGAACTTCTTGAGCCATTTGTGTTTTGCCTTTGTCAATTTGAGTTTTTGCCATTTCTAGGTTTTGAGATTTAGAAACCAAGGATATGTAAGATGAATAGATGAATTGAAGAAGAAATGAAGTGTATTTATGGTAAATTTGTAGTGGGTTATAGGAATTTGAAGAGATGCGGCTGATAGGTGAAGAGGTGGGGATGATTGGAAAATGAAAGTTTGCGTCCGAAAAAGGTATTTTTGTAACTGTCCTATAAATGCGGGCGACTGAATCGTCTTTCGCTGCATCGTCCGCATATTGACTTTTGTTTCTTTGGAACCTTTGCGGTCGATGATTTGAATCTGCGGTCAACCGAAAGTTTTGATATAGGTCATCCGCAAGTTCTCTGGAAGCTTTGCGATCAATGAGTAATAAGCAACGGTTGACCGGTGATCCTGTCATGATCATCCGCAAGTCCACTGTCTGTTCTGTGGACAACTTTAACTCATATGCAGTCGACCGTATCTGCACTGGGTATCATCCAAACAACACCAAAAAAATGGTTTCGACAAACTTCACAAAAACATACAAGTTAAATATTGAAAGTTCCAATACCCAAGAGATTTCTAAGTAAACAAAACATTTTCTCAGCCAAAGGCTTTGTGAATATATCAGCTAATTGATCATCCGTAGGAACAAAATCAAGTGATATATTACCTTTTAAAACATGATCACAAATGATGTTTAATATCTATATACTTAGTTTTTGCATGTTGTATAGGATTCTTTGTCAGATTAATGGCACTAGTGTTATCACAATTGATAGTGATACAATCAAAATTCAAACTATAATCTTTCAAAGTAGTTTTCATCCATAAAACATGTGCACAAAAACTACTAGCAGAAATATATTCAGCTTCAGTGGTAGAAAGAGATACACAAGCTTGTTTCTTGCTATACCATGAAACTAAAGAATAGCCAAGAAATTAACAGTGACCACTAGTACTATTACATTCTACTCGACAACCCGCATAATCTGCATCAGCATATGCTACTAACTCAAATGACATAGATTTAGGATACCATAAACCAAATCTATAGTCCTTTTCAAGTATCTAAGAATACGTTGGACAACAATTAAATGAGATTATCTATGAGATGATTGAAATCTAGTGCATAAACAAACAGAGAACATAATATCAGGTCTACTAGCAGTTAAATATAAAAGACTACCAATCATACCTCTGTATGTAGTTTGATCAACCATCTTACCATTTTCATCTTTATCCAATTTAATAGACGTGGCCATAGGAGTATCAATCTCCTTTGAATCAGCCATTCCAAACATTTTCACTAGTTCTTTTGTATACTTGGATTGGTTAATGAATGTACCTTCTTTTGCTTGCTTAATTTGTAACCCAAGGAAGAATGTCAACTCACCCATCATGCTCATTTCAAATTCATCCTGCATAGTATTAGAGAAATCTTTGCACATATTTTCATTAATAGCTCCAAATATGATATCATCAACATATATTAGAGCAATCAAAATATCATGCGCTTTGTTTTTAATAAAAAGTGTAGTATCTACTATTCATCTAGAAAAACCTTTTTCAATGAGAAAATTGCTAAGTCTTTCATACCATACTCTAGGTGCTTGCTTTAAACCGTATAAAGCTTTAGAAAGTTTGAACACATGATTTACATAAGATTCATGAATAAAACCAGGAGGTTGTTCAACATACACTTCCTCTTGGATGAAACCATTTAAAAATGCACTTTTGACATCCATTTGAAATAATTTAAAGCCTTTAAAGGAAGAAAATGCAAGTAATATTCTAATGGACTCTAATCTAGCAACTGGAGAAAAAGTCTCGTCATAATCAATGCCCTCTTCCTGATTATATCGTTGAGCAACAAGTCTAGCCTTATTTCTAGTCACAATACCATGTTCATCAAGTTTGTTTCTAAAAACCCATTTTGTACCAATAATGGTGTGATTAGAAGGTCTAGGTACAAGTTCCCACACTTTTCTCATTTCAAATTGATTTAATTCATCTTGCATGGCAATAATCCAAAAATCATCACTAAGAGCTTTATCAATGTTCTTAGGTTCTATATGTGACAATAATGCAAAATTATCAACAAAGTTTATAAAGTGTCTTCTTGTTCTTACCCCTTCATTTGGATCACCAATGATTTGATCCTTTAGATGGTTGTGGACAAATTTCCATTCCTTTGGAAGATCAAACTTTGTTTCTTCTTCAAGTGAGGTAGATTCTTGATTGTCAAAGACTTCTTCATTCTCATCCTTTGATGTTGAAGGATTTTGATTTGATTGAACAATATCTTTATTCATTGACTCCATAGGTATTTCCTAAATATCACATTCATTCTCATCTCTTGAAAAATAGATGTTAGATTCATAAAAAACAAGATGAATGACTTCTTCAATGATCATAGTTCTCTTATTATACACAAGATAAGCTTTTCTTATTGAAGAATAGCCAAGAAATATACCTTCGTCAAATTTCTTATCAAACTTACCAAGATTGTCTTTGACATTTAAAATAAAACATTTACAACCAAAAACCTTGAAGTAAGAAATAGAAGGAGTTTTGTCAAACATGAGTTCATAGGGGGTTTTCTTTACAAATGGTCTAAGAAGCACTCTATTTACAATATAACAAGAAGTATTTACAGCTTCAACCCAAAAATACTTTGGCAAGTTATTTTCACTTAACATCGAACGAACCATTTCCTGTAAAGTACGATTTTTCCTCTCGACAATACCATTTTGTTGAGGAGTTTTTGCAACAGAAAAGTTGTGAGAAATACCATTCTCATCACATAATTTAGTGAAGCTATTATTGCAAAATTCTCTACCATTGTCACTTCTAATGGAGATAAGTTTGCATCCGATGGTGTTTTGTACTTGTTTAAAAAGCTTGACAAAAGCTCCAAAAGCTTCATATTTGCTCAACAAGAATAATACCCAAGTAAATCTAGAGAAGTCATCAACTATCACATATGCATACAATTTGCCACCAAGACTCATTGTTCTCATAGGACCAAATAAATTCATATGATAGCTGAATAAGTAATGCAAAATAGTTTTTCCAATTTTGAAAGATAACAAATTAATGTGTTAGCAAATAAGAATTGAAATCTATTGTAGGAAACAATTATTAATAAGTAGATAAGTTTGTTCGTAATAATATAAAATTATTCACTAATTTTAAAAGTGAAATTAAATGATATAGTGAATAATAATTAGATAAACTAATTATTCACTAATTAGTTTCGTTCGTGATATAGTCAAACCTTTTTCGAACGAAACTAAATGATTGTCGACCCGTGACATGTGAGTACTGTTGGCAAGATCTATTGACAGAATTCTCGGAGGCTATGTAAAGACTATGTAAGTTTCGATCATAATTAATGTTATTGTATCAATTGAATTGTCATAACTAATTTTTCATCCATCTAAATTGTTTACATTACTTGGACTTGTGAAACTTCTAATATTCGCATATTGTCTTCCACTCGTGTCACGAAACATTGGAATTTTTTCATTGTACTTTAATTCATCGAAGTATTCCCTCTTAAGCGCATACTCGAAATATCTCCACAGTTTTTATATCATTTGTAAAACCACATTTTTTTGTTGCCTATGTGTCAGGTAAGGTACAAATTTGCTTGCATATTATTGTAAAGTGAAGACCAAAAGACATACATATTTATTTCAGAGAGGGACTTGTACCAAAACTGGATAAAAGAAGAATCTATGTAAACACAATTATCAACTTACCCCATGTAATGCCCTAATGTTCTCGATTCCAACTTTCCATGCAAGATGCAAGGTGATTGATTTGTCTTACCACGTGTTCGAGTGGTTCTTTTGCATTTATCATTTATGGCAGGTATATGCACGATAGCTTGTTTCGTTGGCATTGCTGCTCTCTAAATATGTGAGACCCATGACACTCCTTCGCTGAACCCTCCAAAAAATTGTACTCTCATATACTCACCCTGTTGTGGTGACCAAAAAAGTTATGATAGCAATACATTGAAATAAAAAGGAAAAAAATATAAAAGAATATATAACAGTTTTATGAAATTGATATTTTCAACAATCAATTTTCAATTTCAGAGGAAGTCTCACCTATTACTCAAATGTAGTAGTGGTCGACTTTCATCAAATCGTTCAATGGTCCACAAGCATTTTCTAGAAACCTATCTCGTCCCTCATCATAATAGTTGGAAAATCAATTAGAATTATCAATCCATGACCTATCCATTATGGTTGTTTATCAAAGAATAGTACACATTAAGTTGAAGAAATATTTCTATCAACATACAAATGAATTTGAATAAAATTAAACAAGTAGTCTTCAAATGCGTAGGGTTATTAAATTTACCATAATTTTAAAAAATGCAAGAATATAACTTATATTCTTCAAAAATACAAATAAACAATCATACATTCTAACATAGTTTATTTAAATTCAACACAATTTAACAATGTTCAAATACAAGAATGAAAGCTTAATTTCATATTTAGCATAATAAACAACAATATCAAGATCATAACTTATATTCTTCAACGATCCAAATAAATGCTAATAACAACTATCTATTTATGAGAATTTGAATGAGATATGCACGGAAAAAAAATTAAATATGATCATATAAAATATTCAGTCACTAAATCGAATAGAAAATTAAGGAAACATAAAAACTAACAATACAAATTAAAAATTCATACAAGATTAATTGTAGTAAAGAGTAAAAAATTTAAACATCGGAGTAGTTTATTCACCTATAACATCACAAAATTCTATAATCTCTTCCTATAAAAGGCCCTTATTAAAACTCTACAATAATAATAATAATAATAAGAATGAGCCTAATTGTGAATATGTCCAATAATGTATATTCAAAATGACGGCAAAATGAAAAAAGGATGTAAGGGAAAAAAAAACTGAAAGGGTAGATAAAGGTATAACAATAGCAAAGTTGTTAGGACAGAGCAAGCACATAACAAATATCATATGTTACCAGTACACAAATATAATAACGCTATTGTCTTATATAATATCATTGCTGAATTATACAACAGAGCAACGTGATTTCAACCAATAAAATCTTGTGAGAGGAAAATTGATATGACAATGACATATCCAATAAATATGGAACCAACTTTATGACTTTTAAGTTATGAATAGAATTATTTGTGATGAGGAGTTTTAGTCACAGATTTGTTTATCTAAATATTTCAAAGAATAATATAGAAGTTTGAACACTCATGAGTATAGATATTTAAATTATTGTCTTAATTGATTTTAAGATTTCACTATAACCGTCGGTAATTTTTAGTAGTATATATATTTAATTCAGAAATTCCACAAAGGTGAAGAAAAGGGACCATAATTAATAGACAAAGATGTGGCAGCTACAAAACACTTGGTAGAATCCTCTGTTGCAGCAGAATATAAGACCAACCAGGAGGTTACAGCAGAGGTAGAGTGATTAACCCTCATCTTAAAAAGATTAGAAAAGAAAACAAAAGTTGTCAGTCCAAATAACTTTCATATTATAAAAGCAGATGGCAAGTCCTGAAGCTCATGAACTCTATAAAAGAAAAGCAGATCACCTAAATGGTGATGAAGAAAGCATAGATCATGAATCAGAGGTAGGAACAACAAAACCAAAAGAACATCAAATTGCACCAGAAGAAGTATGTTTGGATCATCAGAGCCTTAGTTCAATAGGTTTATAGCAGAAGAGATTTGTTTGGATTACAAGCTATCTAGTTCAATCTTATGTTCATATTTGATCCCTTCTTTTTAGTTGATGTTATTAAATTCCAACAGGTAATGCAGGTGCACAAGGACACATTCTGCAAGGATGCAAACAAAGAACACAAATCATAGAAGAAAATGAGGTAATTAGAGAATGCTTGGTAGAATCCTATGTTGCAGAAGAAAACATGTCTGATCCCAAGGTTACAAATGAGGTACAATGGTTGACTTTCAAGACTACCTGACTCATTTCATAAAGATTTTAAAAAGGTCTGGCACTCCAATGAACTTTCAATTTCTTCCTACAAACTTGTGACAAATCCTAAAGCTGATGTTGTCTATAAACGAGAAGAAATTTACAGAAATGAGGATGAAGAAATTTTAAATGTGTAATCTTTCGAAAGTTTTTCCCCAGATATAGTACTTCTAAAATCTCTCAAATTATGTAACATCTCATGAACATTTCAACATGTGTGTTATTTAATTGGTAGTTCTTGAAACAAATCAAGACAAAGCTTCCAGTTGAGTACTAAATTTTGCAAGAATGATAAACTTCAATTACCATAAAAGTGTTGATCATTGATAAGTACATGACCTGATGAAATATCTTTAAACATGTGCATTATGATAGGTAGTCATATTAGTTTTCTTTATTCGTATCTCTGTCAATTCAATGGATAAAAGGAAAAAAAAATTAGCTTCAACTTTGAAAACTCATTGCATCTTAGACCACTTAATCATTAGCTTCACTAGAGGTATGGATGACTGAGATCTTAGCAGGCAGCGATGACAAAAAGAGGGGATCTGATGAATTGGGCGCAAGTGGGGTGAAGAGGTGGTAGAGAACGAGCATGCAGTGAGGAAGACTTGAAGAGTGAATTTTTCGAAGTGTAGATGGAGAAACGTTTTGTGAAATTTTGGGCAAAGAAGAGGCACTTATTATTCCGCCAAAATGAAATTTTCATATATAATTATGTGATTAGTTTGACTCTTGCTATAATCAATTAAAATTATAGTAGATTCATTGTTTTCACTTTATTTCTCATAAAAAATATTGCATATATATATCTGTAATTATAAACAAAATATTGTACTAAAATTAATTATGAATATATATTAATAAGAATTTATGAATACAAAATTTATTATTCCAACATAATTACAATTTTCATGGAATTTAAGAATATATGCTTATATATTTTTATTTATTTATATAATAGTCATTATATAATGTGAAAAAAAAATAATATCAATTACTAAGTGACAATAAAAGTGTTGTATTTATATAGAAAAGCCAAGCACGAGTCAATATTATTAAAGACTCGCATGCTCTATATATATAGATAACAATACAAACACAATATGCCCACTTTTTGTTTAACAACATTGTACAAACTTTAAAAACTGTAATATATAAAATCAAACTTCTAAAAGAAAAGGCAATATATAAAACCATTAAAAAAAGCGTCATTCGAAAAAGAGAAACGAAGACTTACTATATAAGGCAATTTAAAACTGTCGTATATATGAAAAAACATCGTTATATAAGAAAATATATAGGCAAATTTTCATGGTTATATACAGTGGCCTACAAACTGCCTTATAAGGTTGTCATGTTTATATACGACGGTCTACCAACCGTCATATAAGGCAAAATGGTTATATATATTGGCCTACCAAGACAACATGGTGATATAGGGTGGCTCATGAACCACCGTATAAACTATGCCGATTCTGGAACCGCTGTATAAATACAAAATTAAACACAACGGTTCATAGGTTCCATAAATACTTTTAAATATGGCTGTTCATTGTAAGTGTTGTATTAAAATACTACTATTATGTGATAGAAGAAAAAAAAAGTGTCACAAATAGAGGAAAACTCGACGTATATATTACTAGTATATACGGCGGTTCCAATAAGCCCTGTAAAAGAGTTAACTATAAGTGTCGGTTCTTCGCAGCCATTTAAAGTACTGTTTTAAGCGACATACCGTCTTAAATAGGTATTATATGCGACGATCTGTCATTAATAATTAATTATAAATGAGAAACCATCGTTTAAAGTACCACTTTATACAACACTTATTTGGATCGCCATATAAAGTGTGTAGTGACTACTACTTTTTCCTATAGTGAGATTTGTGCCAAGACACTTGTATGGTTTGGATTAACCTAGACCTATGATTCTTGAACCCTAGAAAGTTCATCCTAATATGTTAAACCCTAGAGATATTTATCCTATATATATATGTGTGTGTGTGTTCATTAATTCATTTGCTCATTTTGTGTTTTTGAAAAAACATGCAAGAGGAACATAGTCACTCTATAGCTTATTAATATTCAAAATCCAAGAAGCTCTGCAAGGTGAGTATTACTTCAACTCACTTCAAAATTGTTTTAAATGCTTCTTATATTATGTTTCTATGTGTATTGATTGTCAAGCAATGATTATAGATCTTGAAATATTTGGAAATGATGTTTAGAACTGATTGAACCATAATTAGATTGGTTTTTAGAAGCTTAATGTGTTGTTTATTGATATAAAATCTACCTAATTGTGTGTTTATGTGCTTAAATTGGTTCTTTACACTTTTATCCTTGTTTACAGGTATTTTGAAGGTATTTTAACATGTTTAGAAGGCATTGGAGGAAGATAGGAGGCTTAACAAGTTGTTTTGCAAGCAAAATGGAGTTGACGCGCCTCAGAAACCAATTGGGCGCGTACTTGAAGAAGTGGACGCGTCACTATTCATCCACGCGTCTATTCTCAGTAGTTTTGGAGCCTCACGCGTCCACTTGGACGTTTCTGATAGCCTCGTGCGTCCACTTTTGACAGCATGCGCGTCCACTCTCCGAATTGAAGATTTTGGGCAGTTTTTTAGTAGTTTTGAATTAGGACTCTTATGTAACTAACCCTAGGACCTTTTCTAACTATTTATAGGCCTTAATAGCTTAGTTTTTGGGTGTCAAGAACCTTAGATATTTTCTTCCCGAGCATTGTAGGAGATCAAGGGTGGGAGCTTCTCGGGAAATCGGATTTCCGACTAATGAGTTTCTCTCTTTCCCTTAATCTTTTTATTATGTTTTCTTTTATGCTTTGTGAGTAGTTTTCTTAAGTTATCAAGGACATGTATTAGGTTTACATTATTCGGGAATATGAGATTTTTGTTTTGTCATTAAAAACCCGATCTTTTCAAGGGATCATTATTTCTATTTGAGTATTTGAACAATTCTTGGTTTTATTCTATCAATTGTGTTATTTCAATTATTATTGGCCATCTTAATTGTTTTACATAATTGATTAACTAGGGTTATGCAGAATCGGTTTTCGGTAACCAAAAGTAGTAACTATTGATTAATTTAAATCTGTGTTTGATTAATTGATAGGGAATTGTTTGAAACGAATTGCATGATTTTAATCGGCCATTAACTTTATGTAATTTGTGTTGATGTTGTCCTCGAGCTGAATAACTTAATTGACTATTTTATGCGAGCGATTTGGTAATTTAGTTTAATTAGGTTAAAGTTAATTTGCCGTGCTTTTCGGAAATTAACCTAACTTTATAGGAATCGGAATTTGCTGCGCTACGCGAAATTCTAAGTCACTACTCAAATAGGTTATTATCAATGATTAATCCCGAATAAGTAAAATCGAAATACAAAGTCCTTGCTAACGTTTTTCTTTTCTTTGATTCTTAATTAATTTGTGAGTAAATTTATTTAAAGTTTATTCTTTTTAGATAAAAACCAAATCTTTTCCCCCCAAAGTCGTGATTAGTTTACTTAATCAAAGAATTTACAAGTCTCTGTGGGTTCGACCCTTACTTTCCCTAACTGCATTAGTTTGGTCTTCAAGAACTTATTTTGTTTTTTCTAAAAAATATTGTTCATGTCCAGAGTTCTATTCATCCGAAAAATAATTTGTTATTTGATTGGAATGGTTAGAAAGTCCTTAATGCATGAAAATTGATTTTTATTTCTTTCATAATTTCATAAATGTGAAATTTGTTGGATCATTCTTACATATTGGTTAGAGTGTCCTTTAAATAATTATATATGGCTTATATATTCTTACATATATACTTAATATCAAATATGGCTTATTTGATTTTACATGTTTTAAAGTGGTAAAGTTCTACTTTATGTTTAAAGAACTATGTTTTTGTGGAATATTAATTCTAGAGAAATTGTGTTGGCTACTTAACATATGTTTGTTATGTGTTTAATTATGTATTATTATATCTTGGATTAAAACGGATGGAAAATTATTTTAAGAAGTGTTTTTATTGTTAAAAACTTTGGATTTAAAGTTTTGGTCATTTGAATTTTGAAAATTTGGCAAAAGGCTTGAAAATTGCCATTCTAATGGTGATCATCCATTGGGTCTTCAAGTTGACCGCTTGATGACTAGAGAGCACAAAAAACTTTAAGGTGAACTTCTGGTCATTCACAAATCAATTAGGGTATACCGAAAGTTGTTATTTATGCATTTCCAGTGTTTTAAAACATCATTATTGATTCCAATTCTTATACAAAAGAGTGTGAACCTTCCATAAGCTTGAAAGCTTGGTCTCAATTGATTGTTTTCTATTGTATAAAGGTAATAAGAAAGAATTTTATGTACTTACTCTTGAAAATGTTTTGAGAAATACATTGATAAGAAAATCATTTTGGCATAAGTGATATGCCTTGTATGTGAATGTGAAAGGGTTTGGTCACATCCAGATTGACTATAAGCTAAGGCTAATTAGAAGTGTTGAACTCGTATGGTTATAATGAGAATCTTCATTTAGGGCCGTACACTCTAGTGGCAGGTTCTAAAAATAACCTTATACAATACACACTTTTAATCTCTTGAAATGTTTCCAAACTTGGCCAAGCCATTAGTTTGGACTTCTCAAGAAACGAGAAAGCATAGGGCTGGCATTCTTGGGATTGGATCCTACTAGTGTTTACTTGTTTGCAGACGCCTATCCAGGTTATGAGTTTTAACTTTGGAGAAGTGTTTTATGCGTTGACCTCATGGTACTAGAGAATAATATGCTTCTTGTTTATGGTCTTGAGGTTGGAAAGTCATATATACACAATATTGGTGTGATAAGGCTAGCTTCATTTGGTTTGAAAAATGTGATTTGTGAATCAAAGAATTGAACATTCCATATGCAAATGGAATACCTTGAATTATAAAATTAATATGTTTTAACAAGCTTAAAATGAAGAGAGTTATTTGATGGAAATTACAACCCTTTCCCTCATAGAGTTATGAGTATTTAACCTATCTTTCAATAATGATTATATGTATTGAATTTTTATGTTCAAAAGAGTTTTAAATTATAACTCTTATATCTTCTCACTAAACTATTTCATGGCTCACCCCAAGTTTATTTAATTCTTTTCAGATGAATGGAAAGGTGAGAAGGAGTCTCTTGGATTATGCATAGATTAGTTTTGAGAAGTTTACTTTATAACATCCATTACATGATGTATTGTACAAGATAGGATATTGCTACTAGCCTTATTGTTGTATTAAATAACTTGTGTAACATCCATTACATGATGTATTGTACAAGATAGGATATTGCTACTAGCCTTATTGTATTATATTCATCGTCATATGAATACAAACTTCCGTCGTCTATTTATAGTTTTCTAGTTAATGTTTTTCTTTAGTATTCACCTTCCCTACTCATGTACTTCTATATGTCCAAAATATTTTTTTTCAAAGGGCACACATACATGCGTATATATATATATATATATATATTCTTTTTTTTTTTCCTTTTTAAAAGGAATTAATCAATAAAAAGTTTGCAAGATTTGATAAGTTGAAGCAAAGTCAACTTTAATTAATATATTTTGAAAGCCCTAAAACTTTTAATGTCTTAATTTTGATTAATTAAAAACATTGATAAGGACTAATGACTTAATTTTATATGTGTTGGTCTTTTACGATTCATATGTCTAATCCATGCAAGATACAAGTTTCAAGTCTTCAGGAAAGATCGTATGTTGTCAAACGTTGAAGATAAGCAATTTCTGGATTAGATAGGATCTAGAGGTGTAGTGCTATTTCTTTTTATATCTATTAGGTATCTCTACGTCTACCTCTATGAGTAATAATTTCTATAGGTTGCTCAATAAAAGTAAAATGTTTTTCAAAATGCATTTAATATAGATAAAACATGAGTTGGGTATTTGAAATGATTTTCAAAATACATGCACATACTTGAAATTCAATGAAATGTATTCCACAAACTCTTGGAGTTGATTGAAATCTTGTTTTGCATAGTTTGGATGCATGTGCGGTCGACCATAGATCATGCGGTCAACCAGACCTCTCAACTCATCATCCGTCGAATGTCCAGAGCTTTCTAGAACACTTGCGGATGATGGTGCGGTAGACCGAACTACTCAGATCATCGTCCGCAGTATGTCCAGAGCTCTCTGGAACATGATGGTGCGGACGACCCGTCTGATATGTGGTCGACTGCACTTCTTCTGAGTGGGATTCCAACTTCATTTTTATGATTGTTGGAGCATACATATAAATACCCAATTGTTTGAAAAATTCAGTTTAATGACTTTTTGAACAAAAATCTGATTCTTACTCTATATAGAACATCTTGAAATCATTTTGAAACCCATATATAACATTCACATTGTGAAATTCATTAAAGAAGGGTTTATACTAAATTATTGGTGTTCTTGAGCAATCTAGAGGAAAGTATTACTGAATAAGGTATTTATGCTTTTATATCTTCACAATAAGGTGATATCTATATCAAACTATTCATTTTCTTATATTGTATATTTTATTCAAGGTTGCATTGAGCTTAAAACTCTAAGGGTTAGAGTGAGCCTTGAATCATAGAAAATTGTGATTGTATTAAGTGTATCTATTTCATTAATTGTTGTATTAGAGATAGGTGTGTAATCAAGGTTGTTTTGTAAAACTCAAAGAGTTGGGTGAACCTTGATTGGATAAGAGGTTTGTGTTGTAAAGCCCTAAGGGAATTGGGTGAGCTTCTATTGTAATATCTTGTACTAAATTAGTGAAAAGTTTTGTGAAATCCTTGAGTTGATAGATCAAGGTAATGGGTTAGGTTTTGTTGGATAAACCGAACCACTATAAATCGCTGTGTTCTTTGTCAATTTCTTGAACACATTATTTCACATACTGTTTGAGCACCTAGTGTTTGTTATTTGTTGTCTTAGAAAGTATTGTTTGAATTAAGTTTAGAAAAATTGGTTAAAACTTAATTCACCCCTCTTAGGTTTTTTCAATTGGTATCAGAGCAGGTTTTCTTGTTTAAAAGGTTTAACCATCTAGAAGCAAAGATTCTATGGCACATCTAGACAACACTATGATGGTAGAAGATTACTCTACTACTAGACCGTCTTTGTTGAATGGTACAAATTATAATTTTTGGAAAAATAGAGTTATAATCTATATATTTTTTCTGAACTATGAATTATGAAATATAGTTGAAAATGGTCCTTTTAAAGTTATTGATGGTATTAAGATTGACAAAATATCTGAGGAATTTGATGATGAAGATAAAAAGAAAATGACTCTTAATTTTCTTGCTATGAACACTCTTACTTGTGCACTTGATATGAATGAGTATAACAAGGTAAGATGTTGTGAATCCGCACATGAAATGTGGAGACTTCTTGAAGTGACTCATGAAGGTACAAACCAAGTAAAGGAGACAAAACATGGTATGCTTACAAAAGAGATATGTGATTCATCTCCTTTACTTGGTTTGTACCTTCATGAGTTACAAAAGAGATATGTGAATTACCAAGTATGAACTTTTCTCTATGAAATCAAATGAAAATATTACTGATATGTGAAAAACCTAAGAGGGGGGTGAATTAGGTTTTTATCCGATTTTTCAACCTAATTCAATAAAACACCTCTTTGACAACAAATATCAAACACTTGGTGTGCTAGTTGTGTGAGAAAATTATGTGTTCAAATAAAATGCAGAAATTAGAGCAATGAACACAATGATTTATAGTGCTTCATTTTATCCAACAAAACCTAATCCACTACCTTAAGTTACCTACTCAAGGATTTACCAAATCCCTTCACTAATCAAATAAATGAGATTACAAAAGAGGCTTACCCAATTCACCTTAGGGTTTTACAAATAACCTCTCAACCAATCAAGGCTCACTAACCCTTGAGTTTTACAAACACAACCTTGATTATACAATAATCCCACCACTCTCCTTAGTGAATCCTAACAATTCAATTCAATTCAAGATTCACCCAAACGTTTTACAAAATAAACCTTGAAAACAAAACAACCTACACAAAGCTCACCCTAACACTTAAGGTTTTATGCTACTTGCAACCTTAATACAATTACAATCAATAATAAGAGATAAAGAGTTTGATAGATATAATTTTAATGTGAAGATATATCAATTTGAATCACAATCACCTTTTTGAGTAATGGCATGCCAAGATTGCTCAAAATTCACTTTTGAATGTAATAACCCTGCTTGAATGATTTTAACAAGATTGATGTTTAGAAAGGGTTTTGGAATGTTTCTAAGATGTTATAGGATCAAGATATACAATGCTTTTGCTCAAAATTTGTTCTTAGAAAGAATTCCAAAGGTTTTGGTATTTAAAGGTTTGTTCCCAACGGTAAAAAATGAAGCTGTTGGACACCCACTTAGGAGAAGTGCGATCGACCGCATATCAGATGGGTCGTCCGTACCATCATCCACAAGCTCACTGGACAACCTTCGAATGATGATTTTCATCGTGCGGTCGACCTCACTTCACTGCGGCGACAGAGTTTAAAGCTCCCCCTATCAATATGCAAGAGTTTTGTAAACATTTTGACAGAGTTTCCTTTGTAACTCTTATAAAATCCAATTTCGCAATACAAACTCAACAATGCAAAAGAGATGAGATATATCAAGTAAAACCACACAAATGGCCAACCCGGCGATCAACACACAATTCCCATTCAATCTCAATATCTCAAAAACTTAGAAATACATAAATTTTAAACCAAGGATAGCCTTACTTAACCTTTTAAAGTTATTTCTTCTTCTTCTTGGTTTTGATGAACGTGATCGTCAAGTGCACTTCAAATACTTCAAGTTCCTCAAATTCTCTCATTTTGTCATTTCTTCCCTTTTGTACCTATTCTTGATTTTCCTAACAAATTATTGAACTTCAAGTATCTTTCTTTAGATGGTTTCTCCTCTTTGCATTGAATTCTCCCTCTATTTGATCAACTTTTCTCTTTATACCTCTTGATGTCTAGTATCAAGTAATCAGCTTCTTCTTGACCAATTCTTTTCTCCTGAATGCCTTTTTAAATAATAATGAGTACATTTTCACCCATCAATCTTGTGATTTCGTTAATGGCTTGGAGTAAATCTTCTTGAGATATTTTCTTTCTCAACTCCCAATCATCATTGAAACATAAGTCATGCATCCTTTTGTATGCAACAAAATCATGTTTATGAAGATATCTCATGTCAACAACCTCAAGTAAAGATATCTCAAAAAGTTTGAACACTCTTTAAAGCAACCTTCCATAAAGTAGACTCTTTGCTATTTTCTTAGCTTTCTTATCAATGAACGATATCCATAAGATAACCAAGATCTACTCGTCTTCCTTTGAACATAATTAGCATAACCAACATGTGCAAATGAGTAATAGATGTCCTATGACCATCTACGAGTACAAATATAGTGGTGCACATATGACAAAGTATATTATTTTCAAGATTAAAAACAATAGATTCCCTTTTTGCAAGATTCACAAAGGATTATTTATTTGTAAAAACATATTCAAAATCTTGAATAGAGAATGCATAATAATAGCAAATTTGGTAAGTATAAAAAAAATGTAATCTCATCAACAGGAGAACTCAAAATATCATCCAAGTTATAGTGATTGAAATTTAAATCAATACCATATACTTTAGACACATAATATACAACCTGATATCTTTCAAGAATGTTTTTCTCTAGATTAGTATAGCATTGAAGCATATTGTCATAGTACATAGGCTCATCATGCACAATAATATCATATCATCATTCATTAGCAAAATACTTCAAGATATTTTCAAAAAGGAAACTTAGTGGAATTGATGGTACTTTCAAGAATCATATTTCAAAGCTCGAGATAATCATAGAATCAAATTTAATTCTCCTTACTTGTGAATAAAAAAATAGTGTTGTTGTTCTTCTTCTTTGGTACTATTTGAGATTTGGTTGAACCACATTTTGATCCAATTTGCTGATCTCATGACATTTCTTTTTTCGGATGATAGAATCATTTTTTGCGGTCGACCGAATAAAAATTGTGGTTGTCCGCAAGTTCTCTGCCTACTTTGCAGTTGATGAGTAGTAATCTGCGGTTGACTGAAAATTTGATATTGGTCGTCCGCAAGTCATCTGTCTACTTTGCGGTCGATGGCATGTACCATGCGGTCGATCAAAGATTTTTTCAAGGTCTTCCGTAAATCCATTGACCATTCTTCGAACGGTACTCCTGTAAGATGCGGTCGATCGCACCTTCTTCAAGTGTCATTTGAAATTTTTTCTATGCAACTTATAATCAACCAAGAATCGTTATTTTGATAATTAAAAGAGCTATACAATGACAAACTCATTAGCAATTGTATATAATCACTCAATAGCTTTCTAAAATAGAACATTTTCTCGGCCAATGGATCACTCAAATATAATATCAACATAAATTTGAACAATTAAAATGTCATGCACTTTATTATTTAAAAATAGTGTAGTATCTACAATTCCTCTAGTCAATTATTTTTCAATGAGGAAGTCGCTAAGCCTTTCATACTAAGCTATTGGAGCTTGTTTCAAACCATATAAAGCTTTTCAAAGTTTGTAAACATGATTTTCAAAAGATTCATACACAAAACCAGGAGGTTGTTCAACATAAACTTCCTATTGGATGTAACAATTTAGGAATGTTCTTTTAACATCCATTTGAAATAATTTAAAATCTTTAAAATATACAAATGCTAGTAACATTCTAATGGACTCTAATATAGTAACTGGGGCAAAAATCTCATCATAATCAATAACCTCTTCTTGATTATATCTTTGAGCAACAAGTCTAGCCTTATTTCTAGTGACAAAACTATGTTCAACAAGTATGTTTCTAAAAGCCCATTTTGTACTAATAATGGTGTGATTTGAAAGTTTAGGTACAAGTTCTCAAACTTTGCTCCTTTCAAATTGATTTAGCTCTTCTTAGATGACTATGCTCCAAAAATCATCACTAAGAGCCTCATCAATGTTCCTGGGTACTATATGAGACAAAAATGCAAGATTATCAACACAATTTATAAAGTGTCTTCTTGTTCTTACCCCTTCATTGGGATTACCAATGATTTGATCATTTGGATGATTATGGACGTATTTCCATTCATTTGGAAGATCATTACTTGTCTCTCCTTCATGTGAGGTTGATTATTGAATGCCAATGATCTCTTCACTTGCATCCCTAGGTATTGAATGATCTTCATTTGATTGAACAATATCTTTGTTCGTTGACTCAATAGATAGCTCTTGAAAATCACTTTCATTCTCATCTCCTGGCAAACAAATGTTAGACTCATCAATTACAACATGAACAGTGTCATCAATAACCATAGTTCTTTTATTTTAAACATGATAAGCTTTTCTATTTGAAGAGTAGTCAAGGAATATACCTTCATCGGATTTCTTGTCAAACTTACCAAGATTGTCTTTGACATTTAGAATAAATCATTTACAACCAAACACTTTAGAGTAGGAAATGGAAGGAGTTTTGTCAAACATAAGCTCATATGGGGTTTTATTAACAAATGATCTAAGAAACACTCTATTAACAATATAGCAAGAAGTATTCATAAATTCAACCCAAAAATATTTTTGCAAATAATTTTCACATAGTATAGAACATGTAATTTCTTGTAAAGTATGATTTTTCCTTTCAACAACACCATTTTATTGAGGAGCTTTGGCAACTAAAAAAATGTGAGATATATCATTATTATCACATAATTTTGTAAAAATACTATTGCAAAACTCTCTACCATTATCACTTCCAATGAAGATAAGTTTACAACCAATGGTGTTTTATACTTGTTTAAAGAGCTTGACAAAAGCTTCAAAAACTTCATCTTTACTCAACAAGAATAATATCCAAGTAAATCTAGAAAAATCATCAACAGTCACATAGACATATAGTTTTCCACCAATGCTCATGGTTCTCATAGGACCAAATAAATTCATATGTACAAGTTCAATAGGTTTTGAAGTAGAGACATTTTCTATGATTTGAAAGAGCTCTTGACTTGTTTAAATGCATCACAAAAATAATCTTTCTCAAAATTAATGTTAGGAAAACCTCTAACAACTAATGCTTTGATAAATTATGCAAAGTATCTATGCTAACATGTCCTAATTTATAAAGCCAAAGATATGCATTCTCATTTTTCAAAGCAAGGCATTTAACAACTTGTTCAACTAGATCATACATATTTTCATTTCTTCGCACTTGAAAATGATCATTCTTAGGCTTGCAGTCAACCAAACTTTTCCTTAGGTCATCGACAACCTTACTGTCCACTTAGTGGATGATCTATTTTTCCATACGGTCGATCGAAACCTTCTCAAGGATAGTCCGCAAGTTCACAAGAACTACAAGTCTTCGTTCAAAGACAAAAGCCACTTATATCATGATATTTATAGGATATTCAGTGTTTATGAGAAAAGTTTGTAAAAGAATTATATCAAACAATATGGCAAGAGAACTCAATTATCACTATATGCAATTTGCATGTTTCATGAGGAAATAATTTAGCATATACAAAATACAAAATCTAATTAGATAACTAATCAAGTAATTGTATTAAAAATACTTTTCAACCACATGTAACACATAAATTCTTACTAATGATTCAATCTCAAAAGAATGAATTTTTTATTACCTTCATGAAGAACATTGTACCTTAGTATATCATATTTGATCATGTGGATTGAGCAAATTCTCTTGACATGTTGTATTGCTCTTTCATGATCAACATATTGAGTTACCTACAAAGAAGATGAAACTTTTGGTATTTGATGTACTCATAAATTAACTGATTTTTATATTATTTAATGGCCATATTTTGTTTAAAAATCGGTTAATTATGTTATTTAATGGATATATTTCACGTTTCCCTTCTATTTCTTTGTTTGTAAGTTTTTCAGTGTATTTTAATTCATTATGGAAATAAAAAGAAGAAGAAGAAATCTTAGAGAAGATAAAAAAAAAAAAAGAATCCATGTCATCCGATGACGTGGCGCAATAAGAAGATGACAAGTGGCGCAATCAGAAGGTGACAAGTGACGCTTATAGAAGACGCAATTTGGATGAATGAGGGTGCGACACGTGGCGAAGTTGGAGAAATTAGGCCACCAACTAAATGACCATTTTGCACCTGACTTTTGTGGCTATAAATAGGAAGCTTATTTTTGTGATTTAAACACCAATTTAGCTCCAATCTTCTCCATTTCTTTTGCAATTTCTTTCTTTTATTATTGTCTTCATCTTAGTATATTTTTCAGATTTTTTAGAATAATATTTCAAGGCTTTTTGTAATATTTAGTAAAAAAATTATGTCCGGATAATTTCAATATTTCCGGTGAGTTTATCTTTCAAATTTTCTTTCTAATATTTATAAATTCCATCTTATATTTATTAAATATGTATTGTGAGTAATTTTCTTTTGTTAGCAAGGATATGTGTTAAGTTATTAATAAATCGGATTATGAGATAATTTTCTTTGTACTTAATTTCTATTTGGATTTATTTAACTGAACTTATGATCCGTTACCCGCCTAGTCTTTATTTATTTTTCTTTATGCGCTTTAAATATCGCAAATGGATGGCCAAGCCACCTATTAGTTTAATTTACTTTTATGTCTTTTGAAAAGCCCTAAAGCTTTTAATGTTTTAATTTTGATTAATGACGAGCATTGATGAGAACTAATGTCTTGTTTGTACAAGTGATAGAGTTTTTGGATTCATGATTTAATCCATGCAAGGACAAGATTTCAAGTCTTCAAGGAAGTATACAAGTCAAGACTATCAAGTTTTGAAGATAAGCTTTTATTGGATTAGATAGGAACAAGAGGTATAGTTTTAAAGTTTAATATATTTTGATATCTCTAGTCTTACCTCTAATTGAGTAATAATTTCTATAGGTTGCTCAATAAAAGTGAAATGTTTTTTAAAATACACTTCATCTAAATAAAACATGAGTTGGGAATATGGAATGATTTTCAAAATACATGCACATACTTTAATTTCTATGAAATGTATTCCACAAACTCTTGGACTTTATTGGAATCTTGTTTTGCATAGTTTAAATGCATATGCGGTTGACCGCAGATCATGCGGTCGACCAGACCTCTCAGCTCATCGTCCGCAAAATGTCCAGAGCTCTCTGGAACACTTGCGGATGATGGTGCAGTCGACCGGACTACTCAGATCATCGTCGACAGTATGTCCAGAGCTCTCTAGAAAGCTTGCGGATGATGGTGCGGATGATCAGTCTGATATTCGGCCGACCTCACTTCTTCTAAGTGAGATTTTAACAGTCATTTTTATGACCGTTGGTGCATACATATAAATACCCAATTGTTTAAAAAACTCACTAACACGACTTTTTGAGCAAAAATCTTATTCCTACTCTTCATAGAACATCTTGAAATCATTTTGAAACATTTTCATAACATTTACATTGTGAAAATCATCCAAGAAGGGTCTTTACAAAATCATTGGTGTTCTTGAGCAATCTAGAGAAACATATTACTCAAGGAGGTACTTATGATTCAAATTGATATATTTTCACATTAAGGTGATATCTATATCAAACTCTTCTTATTGTTATCTTGTTAGTTTTATTCAATGTTGCATTGAGCTTAAAACTCTAAGGGTTAGAGTGAGCCTTGAATTATAGATAATTGCGATTGTCTTAAATGTTTCTATTTCATTAATTGTTATATTAGAGATAAGTGTATAATCAAGGTTGTAGTATAAACTCAAAGTGTTGAGTAAACCTTGATTGAGTAAGAGGTTTGTGTTGTAAAACCCTAAGGTGAATTGGGAGAGCCTCTATTGTAATCTCTTGTACTAAATTATTGAAAGGTTTTGTGAAATCCTTGAGTAGATAGCTCAAGGTAGTGAATAAACCGAACCACTATAAATCGTTGTGTTCTTTGCAAATTTCTTGAACACATCCACACACTTTTGAGCACCAAGTGTTTGATATTTGTTGTCTTAGAAAGCATTATTTGATTTAAAGTTGGAAAAATCGGTTAAAACCTAATTCATCCCCCTCATAGGAGGTCTTCTTGTTTAAAAGGTTTAACCACCTAGAAGCAAAGATTCTATGGCACATCTAGACAATACTATGATGGTAGAAAGTTACTCTACTACTAAACAAGAAAGGACTTGCTTGCACTTGGGATCAAGAAGGGAGTGAAGATGAAGAACAAAATGAACATGCAAATGTTTGTTTCATGGCTATTGAAGATGATGTAAATACTTCAAAAACTTCTACTTTAGTTGATAGTGAAAGTGATAATGATGTTAGTGTCATATTTTATAAAGATGAATTCATTTCCAAACTCTATCAAGAAATGAAAAGGATTATCAAGAAAAACAAAGTCTTGAAATGTCAAGTAGAAAACTATCTTCAGATAATATTAAACTCATAGATGAAAATGCCATGTTGATTTCACAAAAATCTATCTTGATGAGAATGTTCTTGGTTTAAATGATAAGGTGAAATTTCTTGAAAGTGCTAATGTTGATCTTGTTGCTAGAAACAAGAAGTTGGGTGATATGATGAGTGAATATAATGCCATGAAAGTTAGAATGTGTGATTTAAGTGCTAGTTTGCAAAAGCTCACATGTGGTAGGGACAATTTGAACAAATTACTTGGTATGCAAAGACTCACTCATGATAAGAGAGGTCTTGGTTTTGATGATATTATAATGATGACTCACACACATAAGAGTTTTTCTCACTCGCATGAAAATATATCACATGCACATAAAAAAGTATCTCATGCATATTATTCACATGTCTCAACTTCTTCAAAATATGTTGTACCTATTGTGGTAAAATTGGTCACAAGGTGACTAGATGTTATGCGAAGAAAAAGATTGAGAATAGTGCTAAAAGCACATGGGTAGTTAAAATAACTAACCTCAATGGACCCAAGAGAATTTGGGTATCAAAAAGACAATAGCATCTTTGGTATAGGTTTTTGTCTTTAATTGAAAACAAAGGAGAACAAATGATTTCTTGATAGTAGATGCTCAAGACACATGACTGAAAATGCATCCATACTTAATGATGTTGAACCAAATGATGAAGGGTTTGTGACTTTTGGTGACACACAGAAAGGGAAAATCATTGGCATTAGCAATGTTGGTAAAAGTACTTCTCCTTTATTAAAAGTGTTCTTCTTATTGATAATCTCAAATATAATTTGCTTAGTATTAGTCAATTATGCGATAATGACTATAAGGTTATTTCAAGAAGGATTCATGTTTAATTCTTGATGGATGCTCTAACAAAATTGTTTTTGTTGGAAATAGAAATGGAAATATGTATGACTTCACTTTGATGATTTAGTTGAACAAGATGTTAAATGTCTTGCTTTGAAATATGATGATGCATATCTTTGGCATCCTAGATTAGGACAGTTAGCATGGATACCTTGCATAACCTATCAAAACATGAATATGTTAGAGGGTTTCCTGCCATTCATTTTGGAAAAGACCGTATTTGTGATGCATGTCAATATGGTAAACAAGTTAAGAGTTCCTTTAAATCTAAGAAGATGGTTTCTACCTCAAAACCTCTTGAACTTGTACTTAAGGATTTATTTGGTCCTATGAGAACAATGAGTTTTCGTGGGAAATTGTATGCATATGTGATAGTTGATGACTTCTCTAGATTTACTTGGGTATTATTCTTGTTGAGCAAAGATGAAGCTTGTGGAGCTTTTGTCAAGCTTTTTAAACAAGTACAAAATACCATCGATGCAAACTTATCTCCATTAGAAATGACAATGGTAGAATTTTGCAATAATATTTCACTAATTATATGATGAGAATGGGATTTCTCACAATTTTTTTT